>ML787256.1:247362-272296 GCA_009831015.1 Picea engelmannii
ATTATATTGAACACCATCCAATCATCCAAGTAGGCTTCTAAGAATTTATGGATGAACTCCTTGAATGTTGCAACTACTACCCTAGAAAACATCACATGGGCACTCTTCAATCCAAATGGCATAACTATATACTAATAAATCCCCCACTCCATCGTAAAAGTGGTCTTGTGTGGATCCCCCAACCTGATTCTTATCTGATGGTACCCAGAGAATCCATCTACAAAATAATAAGTTTCCTGGCCTCCTACGTTCTCCACTACCTCATCCGTGAATGGTGTTGGGAATGGGTCAGTAAGAACATGCCATTCAACTTCCTTAGATCCACACAGATCTTGATTCCTCCTTTCTTCTTGTCCTACACCACCATTGGGATAATCCACTTATATTTTTCTACCAGTTCGATGATTCTCACATTGAGCATCCTGTTTATTTCATCCTTCACCTTCTCCTTGTACCTTGAATTCAATTTGTAAGGCCTTTGTCATATTGGCTTAGCTCTTGGATTCAGTGGGATCTTCATCTCACCTAAGTCTCATGTTATTCCATCTATATTTGAAATTTCTTTGGGAATAGGTCCTGGTATTCCCGTATTAAATTTGTAATCTTCTCAACTATCTCATCATTCCAATAATATCCTATATGCAAAAACTTGGGATTCTTTTTCATCCCAATGTTTACCTTCCACATCTTTATAGGTTGTGTATATGCATTGGATTCAATATCTATCCCTTATATTGTTCATTCTCCTTCTGTCTCAAGTACTTGTACATTCCTAGAATCCTCTTCATCATACTCTTCATTAGCTATGTTATAGCACTCCAATAGCTCATGGACAATCATCTTGGCTATGTGGAAATTTCATATTGGTACCACCTCCATCCTCTCTTTTTTCGAGAAGATATTCATTCAAATCCCCCTTAACGTTGCATCTATTGATGGATATTCATGTTCAAATGTGAACATGATTTTGAACCTCTAGACCAATTCTCTGTGCACATCTCCAATTCTAAATACCAGTTCTTCAAAATTGTGTCTTGTGTGTGTATAAATATGTGTGATGAATCTGTTTATGGTACCGAAATCCATAAATCCATGTATTGTTCCACATAACTTGTTGGATCACTCTCCTCTCTATACTTCTACACAATATTTTCTTTCGTAGTGCGAAACCTTATTTTTATTAGTCTTCTACATTGTGACCAATCTTTGATTCCCTCTGTGTGTGTAGCCCACCATCTAGCTAGAGTCACTTTTAATACAACATCTAGTGATAACAAACCTTTTTGTTAAAGTACCTTCAAATCAAATGATTTTAAAAACCTACTTATCTTAGTTAATCCATCATACCTAGGTGGATCACATAGCTCTGTTCCAATCCAGTGCAAGGATTGAGTGATGCATGCACATCGTCTAGTTGATACCTCATGCTTCCTCTGTTGCCAATGCTCTAGACCTACTTCTGAGTCTGATGCACATGAAATGATGGTCCTCTAGCTTAGTGCACCATCTGCTATCAGATTAACATATTCCTCCATCTACGTAGTCAAGTTATATAAATTGTCAATGTCATTCCCTCTTGTTGGCTCTATGTATATCTTTCCTTCTGATGGGTCCAATGGTGTAGTGACTTTAAAATGTCCAACTTCAAGTATCATCTCCCTCCTCTTCAATTTGATGATCTCCTAGTTATCAAAATCCCATTCCAGTCCCATCAATGATGGATATGATTGATTTTCATCCACGGTCTCAATAAATTCAAAGTTTTCCATGCTACACACCCCATCAATGTTCACAGGTACTCCTGTCAAACACCCAATCGAGATTATTTTGTGTTGATTTGTGAGTCTTAAATGAAAAGGAGACCATAATAGCTTTGGCTTTCCCATCATATCCCATGTTTGATTCACTAAAACATTCACATTAGACCATAATTCCAAGATAACATTATCCACATCATACTCTCCAATATGTGCACTGAATCTGAATTCTTCATTGGTTCTCTTCCTATGCAGTACCTAATTTACCATCCTTTGTGTGACAAGAGTTTCCCTTCCTCTAATACAATGATCAATCATGTCAAATAGTGTACTCATCACAGTTTCACCCTCCATTAGCTCTACACAAATCCTCAATAATTTCATTAGTTTTCTTACCTTTCCAATTGGCTTCTCTGGCACAACATGATCTTCTATACGAGGTGAAAATGATGTTGATGCTCCCCAATCCTGTGCGAGCACTTCTTTTCTTTCTCTCTGATATGTCTCCTTTTAATTTTGTGGATCAAATGCTGGAGTAAGCCCTACTAAATTCCTTAACCACTACCAGTCTTCTTTCCTTCATTCATCATTTCATCCCTTATTCTATCTCCTCCGCACATAACTACTGCTACTCTTGGTCCTTCTTTGCACCTTTCGACTGATATCTTGTGCACATTATGATGATGATTCTAGTTCTAATTTCCTCTAGCCTGCTAGTTCACAATTAGTTGGGTACAGTCTTTTGTCAAGTGATCCAGTTCTTTGAAATATGTGCACGTTGTACATAGATTATGGTATTCATGACCCAAATGTCTAGGTTGATTACAGTTATAAAATATAATCGATCCTCTTCCTCCTCTACTAAAATTACCTCTACCTCAGCCTCTACCAAAGTTTCCTTTGTTCAGTTGATTGAAACCTCTTTGATTTTTATATTGCGGACTACCCTCTTCTTCTCCAACATTCTCTTCTTGGATCTTGTAAATATATGATGTGCGCTCCCTTATTAAGTTGAATGCATGACAATCCTTCTCTTCGTGACCTACATACTTGCAAAAATTGAAAAATGAGTTATTTGGTGAACTCGGATACTTCTTTCGTAATGTACACTTAGTGGGATGATGGCCCCATTTCTTACATATCTCGCAGTATTCACCCCCAGTAATGGATTCAACGCTCCTACTTCCAAATACTGTGTGAATGATGGGCATTCATCCTTTTGGTGGCCTTCAGTTCTACACTTGGTACACCAAACCTGTTCTCATTTATAGTTCCCTTTTGTAAGCTTGTCTAGTTGAATCATCAATGCATCCAACTATGTCTGAACTTGTGTCATTCCCCCACTATATACTACTAGATATGACTATAATTTCATTGCAACTTACAGGGCCTCGAGCTGCAACATAACCTTTTGTT
Source organism: Picea engelmannii (assembly GCA_009831015.1). Classification (NCBI taxonomy): domain Eukaryota; kingdom Viridiplantae; phylum Streptophyta; class Pinopsida; order Pinales; family Pinaceae; genus Picea; species Picea engelmannii. The sequence goes on from ML787256.1 coordinate 250,536, forward strand.
GAATCAATGGCCTTCGAATGTTTGGTAGAAGTCCTAGAATAAACCACTCTTGATTCTATTGATATAGGATCTATAAATTCATTCTACCCATCACATCCTTAAATCTATGATCAAAATCCCATACCGAATTTGTTTGTACTTTCTTAATCTCCTTTATTTTTGTGATGTACTATGATTCTGACTTTGGCTTTTTGATCTCCTTCAACATCGCTTGCTTTATTTATTCCAAATTCATGGCTTGTTCCATAGGCATGATACTATGCAACTTCATATACCATACTATAAAACAACCTCTGGATGTTGTCACTAACTACACAATCTTCACAACTTCATCCTATATGCTCTTAGCGGCCCAAATTGTTTCACAGACAAACAAATTTTGTTCTCTATCTCTAACCCCACTTCTTGGAACTCAGGAATTCTAAGAGTATTATCCACCCTTGCCATGTTGCTTTCTGTATTCCCTCCTCTTGGTGATGATGGTTGACTCTGAATCTAACTCTGAATCTGTGCACTACTTCCACTATTATAACTTCTACTACTATTTCGTCTTTGGCTAACTACGATGGATTTTGACAAATATTCAATTGTTATCTCTAATTGTGGTGACACACACACGGTCATTGATTCGAAACATGATACTATATGAGTAGGAATTACTAGTTCTTCTATTATTGGAATGGACTGAAACTCCTCTTCTCCTCCTCCTATATATGGTATCAACACGATTTGGACTAGTGCATAAATATCTCTTCCCTCTGTCTCACTATTCGGATCTCATTTCTCATCCCCAGTATTTTTCCTCTTGTACCTCCTTCCTTTGTGCATCTCTCCGAACTCGTATTGTTCCTATGGTATACCATCTTATTGTATCCTCAGTTCCTCCCTTCCTTTTTCGCCTCTTTCTTCATTCTCTCAGACGATCCTCTTGTCATCCTATGTCTTTGTTGGGCTTGTGTTTTGATTATTTTGTGGTGATGATTGAATCCTTTTTACACTGGTATTATATGTGTTATTAACCATTTTGAAGAAGTTTTTGATGGATTTTGTACCAATTCACCATGGATTTATAAAAAGTATGTGAAATTGATGTTTTGCAACGGTTTCGAGTTAGATTCAGTTCAATTTGATGATTATGAGGATCTAATGTGTGATCTGTGTGTCATAGGGAGAATTCACAATCCAATTTTCCATCTGGTAGCTCGTTCGACACTTCATCCAACACCCAATCTGGTACTTCATCTGACACCGCATCCGACACATGATCCAACACTTGGAGCATAGGCGAGTTGGTGGTTGGCGTATTGGAGGCCTGTGCGAGGTGAATCAATGACTTGGGTTTTGTTCCCCCTCGTGGACTCCAACTATTGATCTCTTGACATCTCATATTAAGCAGTTATGCTAATCGTTGAGTGGCTCGCTCAATTTCTAGAAGCCAAAGGTTGTTAGAGTACATTTAATGGAAATTACCATTTTTAGAGGAGGTCAACCCTTCCACTGGTCGACCTCTCGAACTATAATCATTATAAATACCACCAGTAGTGTCTAGACAAAAGACAATAATTGTTAGAATACATTTCGTTGTATAATTGAGACATCTCTGCAAACTTGTGTTTAGACTTTTTAATTTAATGACAGAACCGTGTTGATTTGAGCTTGTGATTTGTTGTTGAGAAGTAGCAATGACCTGCTGGGGGGGCCCACCAGTAGTTTGGGTGAATACTTAGATAGATAGATTGTGTATTTCATTTGTGTAGTTCTAATTTGGTTTATTTCTCTGTTATATGTATTTTGTAATTCTACATGCTATATTTGTTGTTTACAATTTAATTGTTTAATTCCTCTTTTGCAAGTTGCTTGTAGGAGGTAGTTATCTATTATGTTGTGTATTTTATTTCTTAGTGACTGTCTTGCAAGATACTAACATAGATGGTGCGTTAAAATGTTAAATTTATTTATGCATGTTAAAACAGAGTAGTTAGAACATAGTATTAGTTTAATATAGAGTTTATTTTGCATCTTCGATGGATTAATAATTGCAAGTTTTATTAGTTTATTTAATTCTCATTTTTAGTTATGCTTTCATGAATCTATTTTGTTTATCAATATTGTTTTAGTGTGCTAGGATAGAAGTAGAATTTGGATTATGTTTTTTTAAGCATGTTAGTTTGAAATTTGAGTTTTTAAAGATAGGATTAAGCCCAGTTTAATTATGAAATTCCGGTTCATATATTGTTTTGGATTATGTTTTTATAAGTGTTCTAGTTTGAAATCTAAGTTTTTAATAATAGGATTAGCTTAGTTTAACTCATCTCAGTTTTAGATTTGAGTTGTGATTTTAATTAGAAGTTTGAATTTGAGTTAATTTTTGAGTCATAAGTTTATAGTTTTGTGAATTTACTTGAGTTAGCATAAGAGTGAATTTGAATTAAGTAGAAAAGTGTTTTCTTATCATCGATGATTGATTCATGAAATTGAGAGATCACGTGGATTTTAGGAATATTTAATGTTTCTTCTATGATGGCTAAGATCTCGTTAGATTGCTTGATTCATACTTTTGATTTCTCTATAGAATTCAACATTGAATTCATTCCTCTTGAGCTATCACTAGTCGCCAGATGCCATCGTGATGTTATTAGGCATTGAAGACATAATCATCATCTTTGAGTTTCCTGTTATTGCGGATTAAGAATAGTTTTTGATTAATTTCTGAATACAGTCATGATTCTTTTGATTAAGTAGGTTAAGATTTCCCCTTTTCATATTAGAGATGATTATGAGTTTTGTTTTAAGAATAGAGTTTACTTGCTGAATAGTTTTGATGATTTTACTTGTTGAATAAGTTTTGATGAGTTTACTTGCTGAATAAGTTTTGATAGGTTAGTTGTTTGAATGCTTATTTTCTTAAAGATAAAATATAAAAGTAATTTACTTTTTGTTGCTCATTAGATTGAATAGGTTAACTTGTTCAAAATAGGGTTTGATTTGCTTCTTTAGGAATAATCCATCAATCCATTGTTTAAATATTCTTAGGGTAWATAGTTCAAGTTATTTAATAGGATTTTCTAATTGATAGTCTTTGCTGGAGTAGACTAATCCTTAGATAGACCATCCCCTTAAATAGACAATACTTCCTCTAGCTTTTCTGACTTGGCACATACAGTTCTACAACTCTAAGTTTATTTATCCCAGGTTGACAATTTAATTGAGGGATTTAGTGCATATAGACCACCCATCATTTTTGGCATTGTTGTCGGGGAGGTACTAAAGGGATTGGAGCTTAGGTAGGTAGGTTTAATTTAATTATGCAACAAGGGGGAGGAGAAACTTTAAGACAATATGTAAGAACCTGTGCATCCATTTTAATGGGTCGCTCCAGAGCCTTGTTGTTCCCTTTCCGCAAGAGTGTTTACTTTTTCTGCAAGTTTGCTTACTTTTCTTACTTTTTTTACTTTCCTACAATTTACTTTCCCGCAAGCGTTCTTTCTTTCCTGCACAGTGTGTTTACTTTCGCACAATTTAGTTTTCCTGCCAGTGTGCTTATTTTACTGCAAGAGTGTTTTCTTTTATTTCTTTTATGCAAGTTTTATTTCTTTCATGCAAGTGTTCTTCCCTTTCGCAAAGTGTGTTTATTTTTCCTTCCAGTGTGTTTACTTTCATACATATGTGAGTATGATTTCATTCCTGCAATTGTATTTTATTTTATAATTTGATTTATTTCCTGTAAGTGTGATTTATTTTATGCAAGCGTGGTGTGTTTGGTTTGTGCAAATCTTCTTTAAATATGTCTTTCATCTTTTAGGTAGTTGTGATTAAAAAGTTAAAAAATCTATAATAATAAAAAAATTGTTGGATGTTTTAAACCCTAAACACTAATCCACGTGTGAGGTAGGATCAATCAACCAACAGAATGGATTCAAAGGTGACCATTAGTTTGGGATAACTCTCTCAAATCCTAGCAGCATTTGGGATCTCTTGTTTTCAGGAAGAACACATCTTGACAATAGTCAAGAAATTGTCTACCTCTCTGGAAATATTAGAAGAATCAAGGTCCTATGAGCTAAAAAATGATTTTCCTTTCCAAACTGTGAAGGAAGCTGAACAATTATGGACTACATCTGGTGGAGTGTTGGACACATCGACTACATTGAGAAGGGGGGGTGAATAGTGTAGGGATCTTTTTTCCAAAACTTCCCCTTCGCAAAACTCATAAGTTAGCAATCACCATTTACTCATTACTTATTGTTTCCATTTATAATCAATTTCATGTGAACATATATCATCAAAATATATCAACAATATATCATCAACAAGTCATCTCCACAAGGAACACAAAGAACACAATATGTATGTACAATTTTCTTTTTATTATGGACTACAAACCTTGGGTTATCAGCGACAAATGAATATAGTACAACTCTACAAGAGAACCAGCTCTATAATGCAAGACTCAGCTTACACACTAAGCACCAACTAAGATGAGGCAACAATCCTCAATAGATCTCAATCTGTCAACGGGTACACAACCTATCGGTAGTGCAACATGTGTATGTATGCGCCCTACTAGTAGTGTTGAAAATACTAAGACAACTGAGAGGGGGGGGGGTGAATCAGTTGTTATTGTGCTTAAACAATTTTAAGTCTATTAATACATTCTTAATATTTCTTCAAGTGATCATCAACAATATACAACATATGGATAATAAAAATAATGAGCATGTCACACATAAGATATACACAAAGATAGATTTTTCACGAGGAAACGCATAAAGGGAGAAAACCTCTTCTTCTTTGAAATGATAGGCAGTCTTTTAAGTTCTGTACATCATGTATAATTGAGAACCAACTCAATGTGAGGCTACAACCTCTGTTTTTCAAGATACAACTTGCTGAGAGCACCACCTTTTTGTTTTCTCTAGCACCCACTAGAAGGAAGCACCAACTCCCTGGTTTCTCTAGCACCAACTAGAAGGAAGCACCAAATCCTTGGTTTCTCTAGCACTAACTAGAAGGAAGCTACAAATCCTTGTGTTCAAGCACCCACTTGAACCTCTAAGGATGCTAGTCCTCCCTAGCACCTCCCAACCTCCCTGAAATATTAAATGAAATATTAAACAATCAACTACACTGATAAATCGATTCTTATCACTTCTTCTCTGTTCTGTAAATTTGGTCTTCTTCTAACTGTTCTACAATTATTCTCTTCCTTTGTCTGTTTTGGAATTCTGCTCTGCTTCAACTTGTTTTGTCATTCTTCTCTGCTTCAAGTCTTTTCCTCATCTGTTACTCTTCTCTGAGTTTTATCTCACACTGCGCATCCTGTGATTTTCCCTTTCTTATAGTTTAATTCATGTTTCGTCCAAAACAATCAACCCCACACAATTTGTATCTCTTTTCTTTTATGCACACACACCCTCAGCTGTAACACTTCGCATCTTCTTAGGCAAAAGAAAACCGTCTAAACAACTCAAATTCCAACCGATCAAGAATCATGACTCAGTTTAGTTAAAAGATTCGTAACTGATGAATTAACTGTGAGAGAGAACAATAGCCCTCCGATCATATTCAAGTTTATCTGCACCGTAGGATGAACTTTATTAATCTTGCCTTTAAATCGGGTTTCGACATTTCAGCATTCCTGTGGCCAAGTGTCTCGACACTTCATATCGCGATCTTCGAAACTCCGATACAAAGCTTTTATGTGCAAGCTACTTCCTCTATATGACCAAGGCCATGACCAAGCGCTTATGCATAAATTGTTTTTCACGAATTCTCATTTCATGAGTTTGGAGATGAGGCATCTCGAATCTCCAAGTCGTGATCGCCGAAACCTTGAGATGGAGTTGATATCAATGCTCCATGATCTCGATGAATCTACGGTCTAGATCTCATCATGAATTCACATCTCGCGATTCCTCCGATGGAGTTCCTTGTCACTCCAAGTTGCGATAGGCAAAACTCCAAAATGAAGCTTAGATCAACGGTGCACGATTTTGATGAATCTACGGTCCAGATCTCATCGTGAATTCGCATCTCATGATTCCTTCGATGGAGTTCCTTGTCACTCCAAGTTGTAATAGGCGAAACTCTGAAATGAAGCTTAAATCAATGGTCCACGATCTCGATGAATCTACGATTGTGATTAAATCACAATTTCTCATATCGCGATTTCAATGGTCATATTTCTTGCCTCTCCAAGTCGCAAGTCGCGAAACTCCAAAATGGAGTCGACGGTTCAGATCACACCTTGATCTGACGGCTGTGATTAAATTTTTATTTCAATGGTCATATTTCTTGCCTCTTCAAGTCACGAGCCATGAAACTCTGAAATGGAGTCGACGGTCCAAATCACACCTTGATATGACGGTTTCGATTAAATCACGATTTCACATATCACGATTTCAATGGTCATATTTCTTACCTCTTCAAGTCCTGTGTCGTGAAACATCGAAACAGAGTTGACGGTCCAGATCACACCTTGATCTGATGGTCATCGGGAATTGTAAATGGGATCCAACGATCAGAAATGCTACTTCTCCTCCCAAGCTTACTTTGTTCCGCTTACTCTGATCTTACCATCGATGATCTGCCAACAATCCTCTACACTATCTCTTCTAAGATTATTCGAATCTTCTCTGTAGCGTCTTCTCATAATTTCCATCTATTTCATACTTTATGTACTCATGTCATCTTCACTATTATACTTGCCATCAATGACAAGTATACAAGCATGCACTGTCCGTTAAATATTTGCCAACAAGTAGTACATCTCGAGTATGTATGCGGCCAGTCTGTACTACAACCTATGTATCACTTCTGAGAAATTAGGGTTTTATCTTCAATCTAAAATTAGATCCTCTACAACCTTCAATCATATTCTCTTATGTCTTTCACTATCCAGTCTGACCCATAACCAGTCACAACCCATACACGCTCTCCAATAAATAACTCATTCTTCTTAACCATACAATATGAATGATACCCATCATGTATAAGAAACCAGTATACCATAGAAATCATATTAGGACTAAATCATAAGAGTGTTTCTCACTCCATAAACCAACACAAACCACATCACAACAACCATATGAAGAATGCCTACTACACAACAAGAAAGAGTATCCATCAAGACAACAATGTAACCATACCAAAGTCTCAGTGGCAGATCTGAGCCCATAGAATGTAGATCGGGAACCTACTTCATTCTTCAAGAGCCTATCATCAGCTCAACCACAAGTCTTCATGAATTCATCCACTGTGCGCACCTTTTCCTCATTCACCCCGTGTATGTACACGTCCTGGCTCACTACAACCCATGTATACCACAAAAACTAGGGTTTATGAACTTCTGAGACTTTTTCCGTCATGATCTCAAACTTGTCAAAACTTTGATGCATCCATGAGATCCTCCAGATCTCCTCTCTCTCATAATAGATCTTCAATACATGCTCAAGAGAGTCACACAAGAGATACACACAAGATATATTTCACAATAGACCCTTGCCTCTTACTTATACTCTCCAAGTAGCTTCCTTGAAAGAATCTTCTAGGTCACTTAACCCACTACTAGGTCACTTAACCCATTTCTAGGTCACTTAACCCATTTCTAGGTCACCTAACCTATTTTAAGGTTAACCACTTTCCATAATTAGAAATTTCTCCATTTAAATATTCATCCTTGAATTTGTCACTTTTCTTTACTATTTAAATAATAATTTCTTCTTTGCAAGATCTTTCACTTCTTTGACCTTTTGGGGCTTCAAGGTTACATATAAGGGTCCTTCATCTTCGTAGGGCCATAATTCTCATGAGGAGTTATGTGACATTACACATACCACCAGAAATGACATGAAAATCTCTATCCATCTAGGATAGTTTCACTAACAAATCTATTGATCTTCATCTCATTATTCCACAAACAAGCATGGGTTCTCCAACCATACTTCTAGGATAACTCAACTATAAAACATCTTCCCATGAGGGATTTCATCATAAGGGGACCACTTTTGAGTTCATCCATTTGTGAAACTTATCAACCATGATAAGACAATAATGATTCCTCTTTACATCAATCCAACAATGCATCACATCGATCCATATTCATTTATGCATCATGTATCAATGACAACTCATTGATCCATATTCATCTATGCAACATATCAAAGACATCATATGACTATGATTCCAATATACATCAATCCACATCAATCATTTGAAATCAAACCTTTACCTTTGACATCGTTCAATCATCCTTAGGCATCAAACAATTCCTCGACATCAATCGTTTGACATCAATCAATCAAGAATCCTTTGGCATCAATCAATCACTTGACATCAATCCTTTGACATCAATTAATTAAAACTTTGGCATCAATGACAACATGATCCAACAATCTCCCCCTTTGGCAGAGATCAAGGAAATAACACTAGGAGGGACTGCCTCGATTATCCTGTATAATTTCTTGTTCAAAGTAATAATAACACTATGAAGCCTAGAATCAAAACAACATGATGTTTCCATAAATAAGGTTGGCCCAAAATAAAATTAAAAACTTCAAGAGGTGCAACATCACACTATACCTCGTCTTTGAAGGGCTTGATGTCGTACAAAAATCAACATTGTTGGGTAATGTGGAGATCGCTTCCTTGGTTGATCCATACAATGGTGTAGGGTTGCAGTTGTGGCATTGTTGGCAAGTCCAGTTGCTTGACGACCTATGTTGAGATGATTTTCTTTTGGCTACCTATATCAATGATGAAGTGCAGCGGGGTTCCTTTTACCAACATCTGTGAATGGAAAAGGTGCTCACCTTCTTTTAGCTCATCTGGTTCACTAGGATGGAGCTTGGTGGTAGTAATGGTGGAACTTTGTTCCACGTCAATGATCCATCTTCCCCTTTCTGGTTCTGACTTAGAGTCATAACTCGCATATGATTCAGAGGCTTTCACTTCATCCATGAGTGACTTCTTTGAGTGGAAATCGACAGTGTTATACCAAGGGATCTTATGGAAGTCGCACCACTTCCCAGTAACCTTCTTTGTATTTCTGATGTCCTTGTTTTCTTGCAGCTTCGACTAGTTTTCCTAATAATGTCCATCTTTTCTCTGTCCTTCTTTCTGTAGGTTGGTTCCACCCTTTCCTGGTTTTTCTATGAGGGGTTTCCAGGCCCAAATTGTTGCATCTTTTGTTTGATCTTTTGCTTAATTTTGATGGCATATCGATAGGTCATGCCCAAGGATGAGATGCCTAGAAATTCCATTTCAGTTTATATGTATCTATGCAGAGCATCGCGATTTTGATACCCATCTTGGTGCGTAGGGTATGAAGGATATTTGTGAAATATGGCACTGCCTAGTCTCTTTCTTACCGAAGTGTGGTCCATTTGGTATACAATTCGTCATAACTTTTGAAAAGGTAGTATTGTTCCTTATTAGCATCCCTGAAGGATTACCAGGTGGCCACAACTGTAAATAATGAGGGTTCCTCTGTTTCCTTTTTCTCACAGAAAGTTTCCCTCCAATATTTGACATGGGGAACTGCTTTGAGGAGCGCAAAAGTAATTTTTTTTTGAAAAGTTATGCACAAAAAAATACCCTTCTAGTATCTTCAACCACTTGTCTACAACATCTACATCTATCTAACCTTCAAAGATAGGAATATCGAAGTTGATTTGTACATTGAAGGGGGCAACGCCTCTGCTCGAGGAAGATGCGTCACCTGTTGGTAGTCACCGAAGGATTTGTGTGAAACTATCCATCATCTCATTCCTCTTTTGCATGAGGGCTTCCCGAAGAAACATTTTGAAAGGATCTCTTGTCTCACCATATTTATTTTATCCTTCCATGATAGGTTGTTTGGGTGTGCGAGAGATTTTTTCCTTAAGAGAAAAAAAGATCAAGACCCAATTAATTGTACCCTCACCTCGTTGGGGACATGCATTAAGATGACAAGGATACAGAATAACATAGATACAACAAAATTCGTTTTCTATTCAATAAGGAAATAAGATAAAACTGTAAAATGCAGCAAAGAACAAGCTTGTTGGAATGGTGGTAGCTTATCTCTACGAAGAGATGTGACGACTGGGCTCATTCGCCAGAAGATGATTACAATGAGGCTCTGAAGGAATTTTTAAAACAAACAGGAATTTCAAAAATCCTAGACATCCAAAAACCTAACCCTAGGAGATTAAGCACCAAAAGTCATGTGGGCCTCGTTTGGGTAAGTTAGTATATCAACTTCTTGGGGTTGTAACTTTTGCATACGATATCCATTTTAGGTGCACGATAGCCTGCTAGAAAGGTCTATCCGAGAACTACCCATTTTAATTCTACATGTAAAAGGTCATTTTTTACTGTGGCGATCCCTAACAACGTTGTTTAGGGCCTCAAAATGGCCCCTCAAGTCAGGGACCTGAAAACTAGGAAAAACAAACTACCAAAATGGAAATTTGCCAAAATGAACTAGTTGGAATATGTGGGAGGCCATTGAAACCCATCTAGATCAATCCTCCCCCATTAGGAAGCAATGGTCTCCATTCCGTTGATTTCCCCCATCAGATGAGGAACATTTATTTGAAGTTGGCCCCGGGTGAGCCACTTGCCTTGGTGCAAGAACTACCCTTCTTTGATAACTCGATAAAGCTGGATCCTTTGTTGTCAGGTGCCCTTGATCTATGTGTCCACAATGTGATCACTGGATTTCTATTGCATGCATTCAAGGTTGATCTCTGTTGGTGTCAATTTCTCTGTTATCTCTGAGATATCTAATAATGGTGGGAAATCTGGCTGAAGGAGAGCCATGTTGAAGACTGGGTGTAGGCCAAGGAAAAGGGGAATGTTAAGCGCACAATAATTATCACCCACAGCCTTGGTGATGGTGTATGTCCCATATAGTATTGGGTGAAACTTCTAATGGGGCCCTGTAAGGCGTTCTCTCTACAAGTGCAACCAAACTTTGTCACTCACCTGAAACTTATGTGGAACCCAGTGTTGATCATGGAACTTCTTGTACTTGCCATTGGACTTCTGTAAAATATATTGATCCTATTGGTAGATGCATTGGATATGCTCAATGAACCAGGTGGATTTGTCATCTTCTGGTGGATAAGGGGATGAGTCGGCTGAGGTGGTCACCAGGGGTAGTGCAACATCCATGGGGCCCAATGGTTGGAATCCCAACCTCGCCTTAAAGGGGTTGTGACCAACTGAGCTATGCAGGTCTTGGTTGTAGCTATGTTGGACATAGGGAAGACTCTCATCCCATTTGCGGGGGTTCTTGGAGTTGTACATGTGCAAGATATGTATGATCATCTGATTGACGAACTCAGTTTGGCCATCTATCTGGGGGTGGAAGGTAGTGGATTTGGTGAGCTTGGTATCCAACGGTGACTAGGGGATCGAATAGAATGTGTTGAGGAATCGACTATCCCGATATAATACAATGGTTTGTGGGATCCCAAAGTGTACCCACATGCATTCAAATAAGATCTTGGCAATGGCCTCTGTAGTGATGTTCTTCTTGTAGGTGGCCAGAATCAACATCTTGGAAAAGAGATCAACAACCAAAAAAAAATAGTCATTTCCCCTCTTGGTGGATGAGAGGCCCTACATGTAGTCCATTGAGATGGATTCCCATGAATTTTCAGGAGTAGGAAGAGGGATGTACAATACCTTTTTCTTAGTGGTCAGTTTGGCAATAGCACAGGCGGTGCAGGACCTGATATACTTGTCAACATCCTATCGAAGTTTCATCCATTAGAAATGTTTCTGCAACACTTCCACTATCTTTTCGACTCCAAAGTGTCCTTCCATTTGATTGTAGTGAGATTCCCAAATCATCTTTGTGCTCTCACTTGATGAAACATAGAGATGGACTAGACGGAACAACAGCCCATCCTGAAGATGGAAATTAGCGACCACTGAGTTGGCTCCCAACATTTGGTAGGTGGTGGAGAAGTCAGGGGTTGTCTCATAGAGGTGGGGCCATCCAGAGATATCATGGACGCAAGAGTCTAGCACCATGGTGAGTGTCGTGACTAGATTTTGGCTAAGACAATCAACAACTCGATTGGTACTTCATGTTTTATACTTGATGTTGAGGTGGAATTATTGTAAGTATGTGGACCACTTCTGATGGTGATAATTATGCAATTTTCTTTGGGTCTCCATGAACTATAGTGGCTTGTGATCAGTGTGGATGACTGTCTCCTTCCCCAGAATGTAAAGTCTCCACTGGTGGAAGGCTTGCACAATGGACATGTCTTTTTCATAAGTAGGTTACTTATGGACAACATCGAATAGTGTCTCACTATGATATGCCACAGGGTGGTCGTATTGACTGAGAAATGCGCCCACAACATAGTCTGAAGCATCTGTCTCAATCTCAAAGGGATTTTGTAGGTCCGGTAATGAAAGTATTAGGGATGACCACAAACATTGCTTCAAGTCATCGCAGGCTTCTTGTTGGGACAGGCCCCACACAATTTTTTCCTTACTGCCACCCTTGGTTACTTGGCTTAGGGCCCATGCGATATGAGAGAATCCCAACACAAACCTGCGATAGAAATTGCTGAGGCCCAAGAAGCTCTAAATCTCAGTGAGTGTGGTTGGGGTTGGCCAGTCACAGATGACCTAGATATTGGATGGATCCACATGCACACCATGCTAATCAATGATGTATCCTAATTAATGGACCTTTCCCATGCCGAAGGATAATTTTTCCAAGTTTGCATATAGTTTGTGTTGTCGCAGGGTGTGAAAAACCTATTGAATATGTTGCAAGTGTTTTGCCCAAGTCTTGTTGTAGACGAGGATCTAATCCAGATACACCACTACAAAATTACTGGTGAAAGGTCACAGGATATCATCCATCATCCTCATAAACGTTGTTGGAGCATTTGTCAAACCAAAGGGCATGACCAACCATTCAAAAAGACCTTATTTTCACTTGTAGGCAGTCTTCGATTAATCTATTTGTTCTATTGGGACCCAGTGGTAGCCAGACTTTAGATTAATATTACTGAAGTATTTGACCCCCATGAGCTGATCAAGGAGGTCATCGATTCATGGAATTGGGCATCGATTCTGGACTATGATTTTATTCACGGCCCAGTAATCAATGCAGAGTCGCCAGGTCTCATCTTTATTTTTCACTAGTATGATTCGACTCCCACAAGGCGATGAGCTAGAACAGATGTGCCCCTTGTGTAGAATTTCTTGGATCTACCTCTTGATCTCCTCATTTTCTAATAGAGAGCAACATTAGACCGACCCATTGGGTAGTGGTGTGCCTAGTTTTAGATCGATGGGATGCTTGACCTGGCAGGGCAGAGGTACCTCAGTAGGAGAGGAGAAGATATCTGAGTACTCTTCCATGACCTTATCCACTTTCTTCTATTATGTGGAAAGATCAGCTGCGGAGGCCCTCGATGTGGCTATGATCTTTCACTTACTTTGAGAGAGAATCACAAAGAAGACAATTTTCCTGGTCTGAGAGATGACCTTCCTACATTTCTTGGAAGAGATCAAGGAAATATCACTAGGAGGAGATTCCTTGAGTATCTTGTACAATTTCCTGTTCAAAGTAATAATAACACTATGAGGCCTAGACTCATATACAACATGACGTTTCCATAAATAAGGTTGGCCCAAAAGAACATTACAAACTTCGAGAGGCGCAACATCACACAATACCTCATATTTGAAGGGCTTGATGTCGTATGACAATCGACATTGTTGGCTAACGTTGAGATCGCTTCCTTGGTGGAGCAATCCAATGGTGTAGGGATTCAGGTGCGACATTGTTGATAGGGCCAATCACTTGATGACCTCTGTTGAGATGAGGTTCTTCTGGCTACTAATGCCAACGATGAAGTGTAGTCGGGTGCCTTTTACCCACATATGTGAATGGAAAAGGTCCTCACCTTCTTTTGGCTCATTTGGTTCAATGGGATGGAGCTTGGTGGTAACAACAGTGGCATTGGGTTCCACATCAATGATCCGTCTTCCCATTTCTAGTTCTGACTCAGAGTCAGAACCTGCATCTAATTCAGAGGATTTTACTTTGGCCACCAACGACTACTTTGAGCGACAATCGATAGTGTTATGCGAAGGGCTCTTATGGAAGTCGCACCACTTCTGGGTATCCTTATTTTTATTTCTGGTGTCCTTTTCTTGTGGCTTGGACTGGTTGTAATGATACTGTCAATATTTTCTCTATCCTTTTTTCTTTAGGTTGGGGCATCCCTTTCTTGGTTTTTGCTGCGAGGGGTTCCTAGGCTCAAATTGTCTCGTCTTTTGTTTGATCTTCTACTCGATTTTGAAGGCATATCGATAGGAAGCACCCAAGGACGAGATGTCTAGAAATTCCATTTTGGTATGGATGTATCTATGCAGAGCACCACGATACTTGAGCACTACATGTCGCTTTGAATATTTGATACCCATCTTGGTGCATAGGGTATGAAAGATATTTGTGAAATCTGGCACTGCTTGGTCTCTTTCTTCCCGCAGTGTGGTCCATTTGGTATACAAGTCGTCATAACTTCTGACAGGGTAGTATTGTTCCTTAATAACATCCCTGGAGGATTCCTAGGTGGTCATGACTATAAATAATGAGGGTTCCTCTATTTCCTTTTGCTCACAGAAAGTTTTCTACCAATCTTTGACATGGAGAACTTCTTTGAGGAGCACAAAAGTAATTTTTTCTCTATTTGAAAAGTTATGGACAAAAAATACCCTTCTAGTAGATTCAACCACTTGTCTACAACATCTTCATCTATTTGACCTTCAAATATAGGAATATCAAAGTTTATTTTTACCTTGAAAGGGGCAGCGCCTCCGCTTGAGGAAGATGTGTCACCTATTGGTAGCCACTAAAGGATTCGCGTGAAGCTATCCATTATCGCATTCCTCTGTTGCATGAGGGCTTCCTCAAGCAATATTTTTAAAGTATCTCCTATCCCATCAATTTTATTTTCTTCTGCCATGATAGATCATTTGGGTGTGTGAGATCTTTTGTCCTCAATAGAAACAAGATCGAGACCCAATTCTTTGTACCCTGGCCTCGTTGGGGACATGCATTAAGACAACAAGGAGTAGACTCCTCTGATACCACTGATATAGATTTTATGAGCATAAAGAAATGAATACATATTATTAAAATATGCTTAACACATAACAACAAAGATACAATAAAATTAGTTTTCTATTCAATAAGGAAATAAGTTGAAACTGTAAAATGTAGTGGAGAACAAGATTGTTGGATTGGTGGTGGCTTATCTCTGAGAAGAGATGTGACGACTACACTCATTCGCCAGAATATGATTACAATGAGGCTCTGAAGGAATTTTTACAACAAAAAAGAATGTAAAAAACCCTAGACATCCAAAAACCTAACCCTAGGGGATGAAGCACCAAAATTCATGTGGGCCCTATTTGGGTAAGTTAATACATCAACTTCCCAGGGTCGTAACTTTTGCATACGATCATCATTTTAGGCATAGCCGATTGGAAAGGTCTATCTGAGGAATACACATTTTGTTTAAGTATATATTTAACATTTAAGTCTATGTCTTTCTTTATTCCTTGTACTAGATCTTCATACTCAATGGTGTTGTTTGTGAATTAAAATTCTAGTCTACAGGATAGGAAATTTTGTTTACCTTTGGGATCAATGAGGATACACCCCGCTCCTGATCCCTCTTGAGGATACAAGGTCCAAAATTTTGAGTGAAAACCATCAGTTTATTTTTTCCTACCACTTCCCTTCTTTCCTCCTATCTGCTCTATGGTTTTTAACAGAGGTTCTTGACAGAAGTGGATTTCTTCTGCCCTCGTTGAAAATTTTTCTTGAAAATTCATTTCGGAGTTTTGAGTGAAAGGGACATTATATGAGAGGGGGAAGAAGTTCCCGAAATCGAAGTCGCGGGAATAATTTCCTAACATGGGGAAATCTGTCGAAGAGGGTTAGTTGAGGGTTTCTAGGTCGGTGACAGTATGTTTTAGATATCTTTCCCTATCGATCCTATCGATCTTGATCATATTTGTGTGTCCTTTTAATGGAAACCAAAGGTGAGCCCAATCTATACTAAAGTGTCCATTTAAATTATTGAACCAATATCAACTAAGTAGAAATCCATAAGCTTCTGGGATATCTACTACAATAATGTCAATTACTTGAACAAATTTCGGGTGAGTTGCCATCCTGATCATGACATCTTTGAGTTCTTCGATAACCTTCACTTGGGTTCTGTCTAGTTGTATCACAAGTTTATCACTTTTGAGAGGGACTGCGTTTAATTTCTTTTATATAGATAATGGAATAACATTAGAGGATGCCCCTGAGTCAACCAAAAAGTTATGGAGGTTTTTGTTGAAGACTTCCAATGTCAAGAGGAAAGTGGGACAAAAGGTTTTCCTTTTTTATCTTTAGAGCAAGCATTCATAGTTTGTTTACTTCTCGGATCTGTGAGGGATGGATTTTATCCTTGTTCTGTTCTTGTTATAGAAGTTTCTACTGACTTCAAAGCTTGTAACAGAAAGTCCTTTTGTTGGGGGATTCTACACAAGTCCATGACTGATATATTAGCCTTCATTTTTTTTAAATCTTGTACTATGTTGTAGTCTAGCTTGGGAGATTCTCAGGTATGGATGTTTATAGGATTTCTTTGGGAGACAAATAAAAAAAATCGGGCGATCAGATATTTGTTGTCCTCTTGAAGTGTTGGCCACGGTAAGGTTGTTTGAGATCGGGTGACCCCTACTTTGTGTTTGCACAACCAAGACCTATGCGGGTGGTTCTTGAACCTCAAATAGATCATCGGAAGGCATTGGTAGGTCAAGGTCCCATATCAGCATGGTTGTTTCTTCCGATGGATCAACTTCTTCCTGATCAACAATATTGATAGTTGAGCTGCTTGATTGTTCAGTAAGGGAAACCTAGTCTAGAAACCGGTTGGCCATCAAATTCATGGCATGCACCCATTGTGGCCATTCTCTTTCAGAATGTTTCTCTTGGTGATAGGTACAAAAAGAGTTGAATGCTACATTTCCCAGATCGATGTTTAAGTTGGCTGGGGGAGGTTCAATTTCTTTGAACGGTGGATTTATTTTAAAAAAGGGTTTATAGGGCCTTTAACCTTGGTTTCCTTCCCCTGCACTTCTTTTCATGTATATGATTTCATTTGACAACTTCTTTACCATTCATTGTAGGTCTTCTATGTCTCCACTTCCTTTTTCAAGACCTTGTTTTGTTTGTTTTCCTGGGGTTCTGGTTAACAAGAGTCCTCTTCTGGGCGGAGGTTGAAACTCCTTCTTAAGTAATGATACCTAACCTTATTTACATCCCTTCATTTGGAATTCTATAGTTTTGGCTTCCTCAAAATTATCATCTAAGGTTGTTTTGGCATCCCTCTTCACAAACATGGAAATGGAAGCAGGAAGAGAATTAGTGTATACTTCGATTTGCAACTCCTGAGTAGGTTTAGCTTCAGGTTGAAATTTGTTTAGGATAGTGGTGAATCATTGATTGAAGTCTTTAAAATTCTCCTTTGAACTCATGCTGGTGGTGAACAACTCAGCCATCAAAGCTCTTGTAGTGGTTTCCTTTGAAAATTTGTCTAGAAAATCCTTTTGAAACTTCGTCCAACTAGTTATGGACCCTATAGGAAAGTTAAAATACCACGTGGAGGCTGAATTCTCAAAATTATAGGGGAAAATCCTACATACTACGTCTTCATGTTGGACATTCATCGGTATAATAGCTAGTATGAATTTTTTGATATGGTCTTCAAGAAATCCTGATGTTTCTGGATCAAATTTAAGGAGTAACTTTTCTGGATGTCAGGGAAGGTTATGTACTCGTCTAGGGATGGCCAGAGCATCTCTGGCCAACCAAGGTTGATTATTCAGAGGTGGGTTTCCCCTTTCTTCATTATGATCATTGTTATCTCTCATGTCGTATGACTCTGACGCTGAGCATTTCGAGTTAAACCCTTCCTCGTCCGAAAAATTGTCGGGCTCAGAGAAGTTACCGACTGGTGTTTTGGGAATCAGGTTGAGGGGATGTTCGATCTCGATGAGGGAGAAATTTATCAAGTCTTATTCTATGTGGACAAAAACCTGGTCAGGGGTTTCAACCACTAGTCTTCTCACTTGTTTTCTACGAGGGAATAATGGAGCTAAGGGTAGTGCTCCAATTTGTTGGGCGTAAGATCTTGTGATTCTTATGAACTGGTTCAACTCCTCATGGGGAAGAGCGTAAGGTATTTCAGGGAATAAATTTTCTTCCTCTTGCTGGGGTGATTTACTTGTTTTAGGAGTACTCGGTGTGTGTGCATTTTCTTGAGAATTACTAGCCATGCATGTGGGTTGTTTTGAATCTACAAGTTGTGTGAAATATTATATCAAAAATATTGTCAACCATTCATTCTTTAGGCCCTCTTTCTAGCATCATTTTTGTTGAGCGGTCCTAAATCCCTTTAACTCAACAGTAAGAACCAAACCTACCACCAAGGCCCAATTAAACTCTACATCGTTTTATAGTGGAATGGTTCTCCAGATCTTGTGATCTGGCCAAATAATAGATGGGCTTTATGTAGTGATTTATTGATATCTTCTTGTGAAAACTCCTCCTTCAGTTTGAACGTTCTTTTTTTTGTATTTTCTTTTATAGGTGGGTATGATAAAAGATAGGTGCTAGTATAAACCATCCTGGTAACAGGAAAGGGGAAGAATTAACTACTGAAAAAGGCTGAGCTTAGTATAACATTCGTGCTCAAGCATGCATAAAAATATTTTGACACCTACGACAAGCCTAATACTAATACATCAACTTTATGGTATTTCAATTATTGATTGGGATACAATTATTAAAAGAAGACATACATGCAATAAAATTATGGGATGAAAATTAGTTTCCTTAGCTTTCCATCATTAGAGATAAGAACTATAAAAAAAATATTGAATCAACTAAATTATCAATAGATTCAAAAACTATTACTCATTACGACATCCATTCATGAGATAAAGTCAGAAGTAGTTCCTCCTTATGATCCACTCACACATGGCTTTGATGAAAATTAGAAACTTGTCGTTGGTCCTAAACATGACTTCTCAATTAAGGTTGTTCAGAAATAGTTCTTTACAATTCCAAAAATTAGGGTCTTTGCAAAAACCATCAACCCTTTCTAACAGGTCAATCCTCCTATTTATAACAAATTATTAACTAAAAATAACTATCAAAAGTGCAAGCTAAGTAAAACAAAACATCGCCATATGGTGCTTTCATCTCTTAGTCTTATAAGAGTCATCAAATGGTTTCACTTGAGTGGATGACTCTTCTCATATTCTGACCATTTGACGAAGAGTTTCTAGCATGTGTTGGCATACAGTAATATGTGTTGGTCCATTGGGGTCAAAAGGATATCCTTTATCTCCACTACCCATGCATGATACTTGACTACTTTAACACTTAACTATTGTAGCATTGTCTGAGACTTGATCAGGTGCTCCATGAACTATTGTACTTGAACTGGCGCCATGTTCGCCACCTTTCCTATCTCCACAGTCCATGATGAGTCTTCTTTTGCATGTAGTTTGAACATGTCATGCAAGTCGAAAAAGTCCTCAGGCGCGCCGAATTCTGGGAGACCGATGTCTCTCATTGTTCGATTGATCTTGGTCGAGCTCCTTTCACAATCGACCCATTTCTCTTGGATTTTCCATTGAAGTTATTGCGCCCTCTTCACCCAGTATTTGACTGACTTCCTTATACGGTCATGTTCTTCGGCGTCTTGTCCCTTTTGAACCATGTTGATGTAATCAATTATTTCCACTGCTTGGTGGGATTTATCATACCATCTTTCCATGTATTTGCATGTTTCCAGCACCATAAGGGTGTCTTCTTGGAAATATTTTATCCATTAAATGAAAAGGTGTCACTCACTCATGAATTTACTGTAGGAATCCTGGAATTTGCTTCTCAAGAATATTGTGGCCTGCGTGGAGTAACGATAATATTTTTCCAAATGGAGCAGATGCTCCAACTCCTTTAGCATAGAGGCCAAATCCTCTTCATCTTTCCTTGGTCTATCTAGGGTGGCATCTTTGATTTCCATACCTGTTCCAATTCCGATAAGCTTGGATGTCTTGGCATGCTCTGTGCTAATCAATTTATCCTCTGTGGTGATGAGGATGTAACTATCCAAATTAAGCCTCATTTTCGTAGTGGTTCTTTTTATGATGGTTTTCCTATTTCGATTGTATGTGATGGCCTGTATATCGGTGACCTCATCCACAGGTTCAGGAATTTATTTCTCTCCCCAAGTAAGAGTATTTCCCATTCTCCCGACTATGTATATATTTTCAATACTGGGTTCCTGAACCTGTTCTGTATGTCCCAAAGGCCCGGCCTCTGGTTTTTTCTCATTGGGGGGTAAAGTACTGGCTAAAATTGATGAATAAGGGGTAGGCTAGGTACTTACGGGGTAACCGGCTGTCAAGATGTCGATTTCCTGTTGTGTAATTTCTTCCCCTTGTTCGCTCGATCCTAGCTCATCCCTCAAGTTGCCCATTGGGATTCCCTGTGTGTTGAGTGGCTTAACATCCAAGGAAATTTCTACCTCGTGCTTGTTCTACGGACTACTCTAACCTGGAGCATTGAAACCCAGGGTGGATTCCTTCTAATTTTCTATTTCCTCTGTGATTTTCACTGAAGTGACCAGGGACACCTCTGAACTCTCTTCATTGTCGTAGATGGTTATTATATCGAACAGGGGATTTGGTGTACTTTCTCTCCTTGGTGTCCTCGCTATCTCAGGATGAGTTGAAACTTTCCCTGGTGATCCAACCTATGGTGTTGAAGCTTCAAGGTTATTTGACTCAGTGGTTTCTTCAATTCGTATCGACTCCGGGTCACTCGGTCCTCCCCAGCTTTCTATTAGGTTGTCGAAAAGAACCCTCATCATCTCTACAAGATTTGGGTCATTCTGCAACTAATTAATGACTCTCTATGACTCTTCCATTAGGAGAAATCCCCTTGTATGTGCCTCTGTTGTCAAGAACAATCCCCTTCTCTATGTTTATGTTTCCTCTACTGCTCTAGTTTCTTCCCTAGATATGAGGGCCTCTTGATCCAAATTCTCTATTGTTTCAACCTGTTCATCCATGCTCATGGCCTTTCACCTAGTCATGTTTGGATTGTCCATCGTATGCACCACCTCTTCCCAGTCTTGGGAATTCTCTGTGAATTCTTTGTCCTCAAACTTATCGTGAGCATATGGCCAGCAAGATGATACTTGCGAAGCATGTCAAAGGACCAGGCCCTTAGGGTCATGCTTGCGAAATTGGCCTGTCGGGAACCTGAATTTAAGTTGGCTCAACCCTTATTGTTTGGCTTGATAAGTATTCTTTACGATATAGAACCCCACATGGAAACTGTAGGGTATGAAAGCTTGTTTCTTATCTTTGACCAATGTGGCATTATAGCCCTACAGGATGGTATGATTACATATTTCTCCCACGTTGAGATGGTCTAGGACATGAGCTGGTAGAAGATGTGGTTGAGCGCTCGTCCAAGTACCAATGTCCTACCTTGTCTATCATTCTCTTGGTTGTCACCACTAGCCTTGAGAATTCCTTCTTAAAAAGAATAAAATAAATGAGGATGATGAATTCATCACAGATGAGTGCGTAAGACTTATTGTATTTTTTCTCCCATAGCACGTTGAAGTAGACATGGACTGGGAGCTCTGCAACAT
>ML787257.1:23422-34203 GCA_009831015.1 Picea engelmannii
GGTAAATTCTTGACAAAGTCATATGCAGGCTTGTCACACAAACCTTCCGAGTAAGGATACTCGTCGGCGAGAAAACGTTCAATTTCTGAATCAGAGTCTTCGCTGACCACGATAGGTTCTGATTTGGGAAGGGTTTTAGGTCTATTTCTTTCCAAGCAAGAGATTAAGCGGGAGTTTTTCTTGCCTTTGGCATTAGCATTAGCTTTAGCTTTAGGCCGAATGACTGTAGGCTTAGCAATTTCGACCTGCTTGGTCACAGACATGGGCAAGCTCGTAGGTGGGTCAGGTAGAGGTTTGGGTAGTAAAACACTGTAGGGCACAGGGGTAGGCTTGCTCTCGGTTACCATAGGCTTATCAACCTGTGGTATGTTGGACTCTTAGAAGCCATTACGACTGAGAAAATCACCCCAATTGTCACGACGTAACCCTAACTCATAGACCATAATCATTTTAATTAACCCCAAATGGAAGAGACTAGTGTCGGCCTGGCTGCGCTTGTACCTCTTCACCATCTTAAATAGACTTCTATGAAGGTAGTGGGGTACATTGAGTTCAAAACCCATAAAAACCATCAATAGACGAAGGTGAAACAAGAAAACGAACCCGTACCTGCCCTCGCAAGTGACGAATTACTTGATTATCATGAGTAGGTCGTGCCAGCGCTGTTTTAACATTTTTGTAGGCCATCCTTTGTCGCAGGGTTTCACCATTCGGGATTGGAAAAGTAATGTCCACGGGACATCTTCCAATTTACAATTTTTAGACCACTTCTGTCCTGTAGCAGGCAGACTGATTGCTGAACTAAGAAATTGCTCATTGATCTCTAGTTGCACATCTCCAATTTTGGCTCGGCAGCCATCAAACGATAATGCGAATTGCCGAGCCACGATAGGGTTATGACCATCGAATTTCTTAATGAATGGGAGCCACCCGAATTTTTCCAAGTCGTTATAAGCTCCATCAAACATCAACAGTGCTTGGCACCCGTTGGGCTCGGCCCTTACAACAGGAGCCATAGCTTCTGTGCATGGTAGGTTTTAAACCGAACAAAACAATGCACAGGATCGAAAAACGATAGGGCTTAACAACTTCAGTGCTCAAAGAGGTGAGGAATCAATGTAATGCGTGCGAAGGTGGTGGGATTATCACCGCCATGCATTGTATTAATGACTAGGTACAACGTTGTTCCATCAGTAATCAACACATTAATCGGCCAACCCAAGTCGGTGTACAACCATATCAACGTGCCATCCATTCAATGTATAACCGACACCATATGTTATATGCATGCGCCAAGTGTACAGTTCAATCCAACATGAACTCCAACATTAACCAACGATCCATCGTATCAATCAAACGTTTCAAACCAATGTTAATCCAATCCTGCCAATGTATAGTTTGAAACTATGATCGTTCAATGTAAAATCAAATTCACAAAACAATACACCAAGCATCGATTCAAACTATAAAATCGAAATCCAAAAGATTAATCAATGCACCTTTGTGAAACTCAAACCAATGTCATTTCATATCAAATCAAACTTATAACATTACCAATGCATATTCAAATGTTTATATTTCAAAAGGTTTTTAGAACCTTTCAACCAAAAATCTCAAATAATCAATAAGTCAAGAGCTCATAGCAATAAGGGTCAAAGCATATAAGACTGAAATCAATCATGAACTTCATAGAATCAAATGTAACCAGTAAATGTTCATGTTCAAATGGCTTATTAATCAAAGAGAAACAAATGTGCAATCAAGGTAAGAGTAGGCCAAAGGGCATAAGTTTGAAAGAATCTTTTGCAATCATGTGATAAACCAATGGTCAAGTGTCTTTCAGAAAATTAATAAAAGACAACGACAGACCAAACAACGAAAGAGGTGTTTTCACACTTTCAGTTGTGAAAACTGAATCGAAACCAAATTGCAATTGTCGCAAAAACGAAACAAATGTCTAGTTGCACAATGCGACGATGATTTTTCGTATAAGGGACAAGTAGGTGTAGGCAGCTTTTTAGGGCAATTTCAAAAAATTGAATTGGCTGCCAACAATGGCGACACACTGGGAGAAGCAGTTATCTCTGTTAAAAAGAAATGAATTCAGATCAGGACAACAAAGAAAATCTCCACTCAAAATAACAATCATAAAATCGTACTAACATCATCATCTACTATATTTTCCAGCGATGTTTTAAAAGATGCAAACCAATAACAGTCTCAAGATCAACAAGTCATGATTTTTATGATAAAATCTTCAATACTGTTGGCATGGCCACTGCTGCCAGCAGGCATCCATAGCCTGGACAGGGTTTCCATTTAACCCACTCGGACTTCTTTATCCTGTCAAGAAGTTCTAGATTAGAATAAAGGACTTTTAAAAGAGGTTTCATATATTTTTTGCAAATTTTCATGTACTTGACATTGCTTCGCTGCCAGCGGGCCTGTTCAGTACCCCGACGAAGTTGTCTTGGCGCCATGCTTGCATTGCCCCGCTGCCAGCGAACCTGTTCAGTATCCCGGCGGGTTTACAAACACTTCCCACAGCTCATATTAATATTTTTATTTTGTTTTTCTTTTACAAATAGTTGAGCGGGGTGACGCTGAAAATTCTTTGGTATTTTGTCATATTTTTCAGACCTCATCAGAATTTTTTAAGTGCTGTCCTTGATTCAGCTCCAGAAATGTTTTATTTCTAAAACAACTTACTTTGACAGGGAGATATCCTTTTGAGTCATTCCTTTACGGAAAAGGGACAGCGTAAAAAGATAAAGATAATCACGACAAACTTCACTTAGAGATTGAAATAGTAAACTTCTTTCAAACAACATTTGCTAATATCATTTTCAGAAATATATATCACTGATGTTTGTACAATCTTTTAGAAGTTATTTCAGCGAAGAAATTTTCTTATAGTCTTTGTCTGGATGGCTCAGTGCACAAGCATGCATATGTTTCAAAACACACAAAACTGATCAATCAAATCAAAATCAGAAACGAAAACAAAGGCAAAAATAAAAACAAAAGGAGATATTTACATTATATACAAGGATAGAAATCAGGCAAAATATCTTTTCAGGGCTTGGCCATTCACCGGATAGGTGTCAAGCTGCCCTTCAAGATTCTGTAAACAAAAGGAATTAGGACCCAACTTTTCGGCAATCAAAAATGGCCCAAGCCACAAATTTTGAAACTTGGTGTGTTCACCCTTCCCTTCGTGTGGTTTGTCCCACTTCAAGACGAGATCGCCTACTTCAAAATTTCTATCAGAAGCAGAATTAGAATCGAACCAGTTTTTAATCAGTTGTTGATGTTGATCTAGTTTATGCTTGGCTCAGGTTCTTACTTCTTCTAACTTCATCAGAGCGTTAATACGGCTTTGTAAAGGGGGACATTCTTCTTCTTGAACTTTTTGTGACAATTGAAGTGAAGGAAGAAGAATATGAGGTGGCAAAATGGCTTCTCTGCCATAAACGAGGAAAAAAGGAGAATTACCTATAGCAGCTTTGGGTGTTACCCTATCATCCCATAGTACATTCAACAGTGCATTGTGCCAGTTCTTGTGATTTTCAGCCATGGTTCTCTTGATAATCTTGATCAAGTTCTTGTTGGTTGATTCTGCTAGGCCGTTACCCTGAGGGTAGTAACTCATAGAATACTTAAGCTTTATTCCTTTTTCTAAGGCGAACTCACTCATCTCAAGAGAGGAAAAGTATGAAGCGTTATCAAAGACTAGACAATCAAGGATGCCAAAACGGGTGATGATATTCGAGTTCAGAAAAGCGATCACCTGACTTGTGTTAACAGTTCTTAGCGCGGCAACTTCAGACCATCGAGTAAAGTAGTCAGTGGCTGTCACAATGTACTTGTGCTGTTGTGAGGATGAAGGGTTAATAGGACCAATGATATCAAGGCCCCATTGCTGGAAAGGAGAATCGACTGTGATGGGCTGCAAGGGGAAGGCTGGTCTTTGCAATCGCCCTGATGCTTTTTAACAAATGGTACATTTACGGCATAAGGCATGGGCGTCTCTAAAAAGTGTAGGTCAGTAATAACCGGCTCTTAAGACTTATGAGCAGTGGTATCGCCACCGAAGTGACCACCAGCTTCTCCTGCATGCAACTCGAGCAAAACTTTCTCTGCTTCGTCCTTTTAGAGACAACGCATCAGTACGCCATCAAAATTCTGAAGAAATAGTATACCATTAACTAGATGAAAGGAGACAGACTTTAGTCTCAATGCTCTTCTCTTGGCAGGGTCAAGGTGACGGGGTGCTGATCCATGTCGAAGACAGTGTCTAATATCGTCATACCAAGGACTCACTAGACTTTGTGTGCAACAAATCAAACTATGTTGTTCTAGGTCTGACGTGTCACTAACTTCTTGTTGTCCAGTTTCTGAATCAACTACCAATTTACACAACCCTTGGCCTCTCACGATCTGAGCTGGAGTGATTTCTAGGTCATACTCCTGCAAGGAGGTGACCCAGTTGGCTCTTTTCTCCCCTAACTCTTTTTGCACTAACAAGTTCCTCACGGCAGGGTAAGGGACAATGACCTTGGTCCTTGACTTCAAAAGATAAGACCGGAAGTGTTTAACTGCCTTGAAGACAGTGTAGGCTTGCCGATCGACTGCTGGGTAGTTAAGTTCAGCGTCTTTGAAAGCAGAGCTCATAAAGGTGATGGGGACTTCGTTGTTCTCGACATTCTTCTGAGTTAGGACTGCGGCATAGGAACGATCAGGGGCAAAAGTATAGAGTGTAAAGTCTTGAGAGAAATCAGGGCTCATGAGAGACGGAGCATCAATTATGGCCTTCTTTATAGCATTGAAAGCTTGGTTTTCTATGGGTCCCCAGTGATATTGGATGTCTTTCTTAATCAAGTTCTGGAGAGGCCTGACCATTTCGGAGAAACTGGGGACAAATCTTCTCACGAAATTAATCTGGCTTAGGAAAGACTGCATGGATTTCTTGGAAGTAGGCAGGGGAAGTTTAGCGATGACTTGGGTCCTCTCGGGGTCAATAATCATCCCATCGCTAGACATAATGAATCCTAGTAGTTTACCCTGTTCTACTACAAAGATGGACTTCTTGGGGTTCAAAGAGATGCTGAATTTATGACATCATAGCAGAACGGCTCGTAGGTGAGTTAGATGATCATCTTTGTTTTTGGAATAATCGGTCACATCATCTAAGTAGACTACTACGGAGTGATTGATCAAGCCTCGGAAAGCAATATCCATTGCTCTCTGAAAGGTAGCACCAGCATTAATCAATCCAAAGGGCATTTTGCGATAAGCATAAGTGCCCCACGAAGTACGGAAGGTAGTTTTTAATTGGTCTGACGGAGACATCAAGACTTGGTTGTATCCAGAGAAACCATCCAATAAGGATAGCCTCTCGGAACTAGATACTTGTTGAAGTATCTGTTCCATGGGAGGGACAGGATAATTATTTTTATCAGACGCTTTGTTGAGGTTTCGGAAATCGACACAAAGTCGAATTTCCCCATTTTTCTTCTGCACTGGGACGAGGTTGGATACCCATTGGGTGTGTCTAACATGAAAAATTATTTTAGCACCTAGGAGTTTATTCAATTCTTTTTGTACGGTCGGTTCTAATTTATGATGCATTTTCCTCAGTTTCTGTTGGAAAGGCAAGGTTTGGGGCTTCATCGGGATGACATGCTGTATAATATTAGGATCGAATGTTTTAAGATCTTCGTAAGTCCAAGCAAAGACATTCTTGAATTCTTTAAACAATTTAACAAAAGCATCTTTTTCTTGCTTAGAACATCCCAAGCCTAAGTTGACACATTGAGGGTTTTCACTAGTTCCTAAATTGACTTTTTCATAGGACAATGAGGAACTGTTGGTTTTACAATTGACCATCTTTTTGAATTTATCTTCAAAATCATAAAACTTTTCTAATCTAGCAACATATTTGGGTATGGGATTTACCATGTCCGATAGAGCTTCAAGAGGTTTCGGATTAGGTATTACTGTAAAGTCATGCAAATTGTTGTCGTGTGTTTGTTCATCAATCACAGCACCTTGAAAGGTTTCCTCCATGTGCAGAAAGTTAATGATCTGTTGATCATCATCAAATACTCTCCAGTTTGTGATATTGTCAGGAACAGATGGTCGAAACAATAGCTCCACGGAGAATGCGTTTGGAGATAAGCCTTCTGCAGGAAGAAGTTTAGAGGCAACATTAGCGAGTAGATCTGCTTCAACATTACTTGATCTAGGGATGGAATTTATATTAAAAGCAGAAAATTTGTTCATTAAACTCCATACCTCAGGCTGATAACATTTGAGATGCGGGGTAAGACAATGTATAGAATTTCTCACCTGCCTGACGACTATCTCAGAGTCGCCGAATACAACTAGATTTTGAATGCGCATGTCTAAGGCTTTTCTGAGACCTTGTAATAAAGCCTCATATTCTGCAATATTTTTAGTACATTCAAATTCTAATCTACAAGCCAATAATGTTTTATTACCTGCTGGATCAATGATGATGCAGCCTGCACCAGCTCCTTCTTTCGACTTGGAACCATCGAAATATAAAGACCAAATTCGATTTCCATCGGGTTCACAGGATCGTTGGATAGAAGCTGTTGGTTGGGTACATGATTTGATCTCAGATTGTTGTTGCGAATTGTTGATAGGTGAAACTTCAGCCATGAAATTTCCGAAGAAGGTGTCCATCCCTTGGATTTCAGGTGAATCTGCCAGAGGTGTATATGGTTCATTGGGATCATTCAAGTCTGTTACCGTGATCTTGAGGTAACGCTCACGATTCACCCTGATCTTGTTAGGCTTGCCGTTTTCTGGAAGCCACAAGTGAGACCAGTCCGTTGCGAAGTATCCATGTAGCTGCTCCGACCAGTCCCTGCTCAAAAACATACCATACACTTCTGGAATATCAACCACAATTATATCGATAACTTGATGAACCTTTGGGTTAGAAGATAATCTAATCAATACATTTTTCAGTTCACCTATGAATTTCACATCTGTTCTATCAAGCTGTATAATTTTCAGAGAAGATGGTTCTACTTCGGCATTGATCTTTTGGCAGACTGATCAAGGCATCACATTTGACGATGCTCCTGAGTCAACCATACAATTATGCACATTTCTGTTGAAGATTTCGAAAGTTAAAAGAAAAGGAGGAACATTCTTGCGAGTGTTTAGAGATGTATCTTGTGATTTCTTACTCGCAGTTTCTAAGACTACTTTATCTACATTATTTGTGTTATTTACATTGTTTACATTATTTACATTGCGATTTACATTATTTACATTTGGTACAGGAAGGCTTCCTTTATCTTGAGGATCAGGATTATTTTTTGTGGAAGTCTTCTGCGGAACTTTGCTTTGCACAACCTTATTACCGTTTGAATTACCATTCTTGCCATTGTCTAAAATATTTTGCAACATCTTTTGTAACAAAAATGGAAATTTCAACAGCTCAAAAATAGAAATGTTAGCCCGTAATTTTTTAAGATCTTCAACAACATCATAATCTATTTTAGGGCTAGCATTACTTTGTTTAATTTCTGCTGATTTAGATGGCTTTGGAGGTAAAGTTGTAGTGTTCTCGGCAGGAGGTTTACTTGCTGTCTTACTCCTAGTGTTATAAGGGTGAACAGTCTCGAAATTGGCCTGAAAGATACTATCCGAGAAATGTCCAAAAATATTTGGAGAAGACTCTTCTTCTTCAGTTGTTTCCTGCTCGACTTCCTCTTGAGGAATTTCAGGAGGGATTAAGTCATCTTGGGCTCCTAGAATTGTCTATAGAGCACATTGCAAACTTTCTAGGTTCAAGCCTTCAGGGTTTTGATTAAGCCGGTTTGGTGGAAAAGGTTTTCGGAAAGGAGGCTTGTATGGTCCTTTACTCGAAGAGGCTTCCTCGGTCGACCTTTTTAAATCTATAACCTGATTAGATAACTTTTGTACAACTTTGGTTAAGTTTTCCAACTCAGAGTTCTCGGGTTGTGTTTTGTTTTGTGTAGGTCTGGGGAGAATTTCAATCTTCTTCTTGGAAGAAGAAGTAGTCTCAGTTTCGTTGCTAGAAGAATCCTTAAGACTAAGAATGTCTTTTTCAATTTGCGTAGCCTCTTCAAAGGCTTCTAGTAACGTGGCCTTTTTGGATCTTTTCACCCAAATAGCTATGCTTTGATGTAGAGCTTTAGTATAGTAAGCTATTACAAGGCTTTCTGCAGGCATAGAGTCTGCAGGGATCCTATTTTTAAGTGTTAAAAATCTTTGATTAAAATCTTTAACTTTTTCTTTTGCATTCATTTTTAAGTTTGAAAGATCCATGACTAAGACTTCCGGAGGTTTTCCATCTCCAAATTTTTCCAAAAAGCATGACTCAAACTTTTCCCAAGATACTATAGTATGAGGCTACTGGGCAAAGTACCAAGTGGATGCATTACCCTCAAAGGTGTAAGGGAACAACCTACAGACAACATCTTCATGTTCGACGTTACGGAGTCTGATGGCTAACATAAATTTTTTGATATGATCTTCAGCTATCTGTTTTGAATCGGGATCAAACTTAGGAAGCCATTTCTCCGGGTGCTTAGGTAAAGGGTGTTGGGCTCCAGGTACGGCTACAACATCCTGGTCCAACCAAGGTCTAGCAAGGTTGTTCTGATTTTCCATTGGGGAATTAAGTGTGGAAGACTGAGAAGGTGGTTTGCCTACGTCAGAAGAGGAATATCCTCCAGAAGAAGAAGGAGATGAGGGAGGAGGTGAAGTAGGTATCCCAGATCCTCCTGCAGCAAGATTTGTGTTTGGATCTGTATTATTCACAGTAAGGTCTATATCACCTAGTTGTTCTCTAACTTCGGAGAAGTCTAAAGGTTGACCCCACGGGCGATTTGGTTGCCTAAGACTAGCAAAGGCTTTGTGTGATTTGATAAGAGATTGTCTAAAAATTTCTTGTATATCACCACCAGTAGGATTAGGGGTTGCTGGCTCAACTGTGATCTGAGGATCTTCGGTTGAAGTAGTTGCTGTTTGAGGGGGGATACTATCAAATGAATAGATTCTAGTCACTATAGGGAGCGATTAGGTGGTGGAGGAGTCTTGCGACCACCTCGTGCCATCAATTTAGTTTGGCCCTCCTTCTAGCGCCATTTGTTGACGGGCAAAATCGAAAGTCCGTCAATTGAGAGAGTGGAACCGGTTCGGGGTTGTCTAAATAACCCAAGCCGTTTGGAATGGACCACCTTGACGAGTTTAACGGCTCCGTTGGCCGCTCTAAGGTTTCCTAAGAAAACCAAAGAGAAAAAACTTGATCTGATCTAAGTGATATACCTAAACTAAATAAAACAAACTAACTATAACTAAATACAAGAAACTAACTAAAATAAAGGAAACTAGAAACTAATAAAACGTAAAAAGGAACTAATATACTAAATACAAACTACTCTAACTATTCTATCTACAAACTACTAATTACACTTATAATAACTCAAATCAACTATCTAATTTTCAGCTATAACATTTCTTATTCACAAATGTACACTATGGTCAATCTACAGATTTGATTAAAACCTGCAAAACTCATGTGTTCGCTGCCTTAGGACAGCCAAGAATCTCTTTTTTGACTTTTATATTTTATGAAAAAGAAATGAAAACTACTGAAAGTAAACGATCTAACATATATCTAATCAAACTTCTATCTTCATTAAACTACTTAATGAAAACAATAAACTAAATACTAATTGACCTAGAAATGCTCCAAGTCTGCCCTGTGTAAGATGACTTCTTAAGCTGGTTGGAGGAAGAAATTCACACCGTTAAGTCCTTAAGATTTTCGGAAACGATCAGTTATGCTGCCTCTTGAAGTATGTTACAGGACAAACGAGACATAAAAGAAATCATAACAATCTTCTGATTACAAATTCCTGCAATAAGGGAAACCTATTATGCAGCAAACTCATATATTACAATTCGATTTATGAAGAAGACAAAGCTATCATTCGCAAAATGAATCAACAGCTGTTATGTCCTTTATCTATTTGGAAGAAACAGGATATAGATGACAGTAATAAAATTATATCATTTGAATTTGATTTAGATAGCATTGTAATACTAAACCATAAACAAAATGATATACAAAATGTGAAACATATTGAAAAGCAAAAGCTATGACAAAACATCAATTCTGCTCCAGTCTGTATCAGAATTCTATATCCTTGTTCTCCCACAACTGAGGATGTCTCTTATTACAAAAACCATAGGTTTATATAGGTTTCTCACAAGGTAAAACATCCTTGTGAATAATAGCAAATTGTTTTGCATAATCTGGGAATAATCCCAAAATCTACTACACTAAGTAACTAAAAATGCAGGTAAAATCCTTAAGATATCCTCCAACTGCTCATCATATCTATTGCCAATTCGAATTTGCCTGCAATAGAACACAAAGGTCAAATTAGAAGGATATTTTATTAAGAAAACATTAAAAAAGTGACTCCAAAGACTTAGCTACAGAATCATCTGATTCTGTAGCTAATAAAAAATAGCAATTAGGACCAGATCTCAATCAAATAAAATCTTAAAAGAAATCAAATCCAATTTAATTTTCTTTTCATCATCAAAACGAATTACTAACAACTTAAGTGAAATTATCATTTAGACTAAACCATATCAAAATAAATGTAACTGAAACAGAGTAAGGAATGTTCTGTTCTTAGTCACCAGAAAACGTGGTCAAACTTTTACAGGCCAGTTTTGTATCAAACAATATCAAGCATTGA
>ML787257.1:38414-48896 GCA_009831015.1 Picea engelmannii
CTCCTTCTTTGAACTCTGGCTTTACGATCTTTCCTTTCACAATGTCCAACACTTTATTCTTAGCAAGGATGAGGTCAATCCTTGTCTTCCATGCTCTGAAGTTGGAGGCTCCTTCTAGCTTGTTCTCAGACTTCATAAAGTTCATCATGGCTTGCTTGACTTGGTCAAACCCTAGATTTGACCAGAAATCCAAGCTTCATGTCTTTGCCTTCTGAGTGTACCAGGAGATGCACTGGGCTATGGCACACTGATCTATCCGGAGATTAGGTCAATCTCGTCACTTAAGGTGCCTCAACAAGAGTTTTAGGGTTTCTGCAACTGCTACTGTTGGTAACCCTAGCTGTAGTGCTTTTTGAAGCTGCTCCTGCTAGTAACCCTAGCGACAGTTCCTCAACGAGCTCAATAACTAGCGGCTATGTTTCCTTCCAGCATTTTAGGCTGACTGAAGGGGCGTGGGCCCATAACCTATTAGAATATAAAGGATTGTGTGCTTGTTTTACCACGACGATACCCTCGTCTCCCAACCACAGGCCGAAGCCTCCCTTCGAGCACCTTAACCTTGACCTAAGAATTCCTCCGGAAGCAAACCCTAGGCTAGATAGCCAAACAAAGAGCAGCGCATCTCTCCCCAAGGATAGCGCATCACAAAAAGCTGATCAGATAGTCCAAACCCTAGCCAAGAGATATCCAAGCCAAATACTGAAACTTGCTGCTGCTGCAGCTGCACCTGCAACCCTCTTCCAAACCTGCGCACCAACTACACCTGCAATGTGCACCAACTGGGAAAACTGCAGTCCTGAGATGTGACAAATGAGAAATTGGCGCCCTGTATTTATAGTAATCCTGCCAGTTTACTGGGGCCGACTTCTCCTTCTGGGTAGGTGTCTGTTCAGTATATTATTATTAATTCTAGCTGACTTCTTCTCTTAGAGGCTAATAGCCTAATATAAATTATATTTTTGAGCCGACAAGGCTTCTAGGGTTATTAGCCAATTCATTAGGGTTTCTCTTGCTTCCCAGAGTCTTCTATTCTCGTCAGGTTCACATATAGAGGTAAATACCTCCCGCAGCTACCATAATATTAACACTTCAAACCCTAGAAGGTTAAAACCCTAGGTGTAGAATCAACTAGGCCTAGGACATCTCCTCTCTTCAACTTATATTTAAATGCTAACTTAGAAAAAGGATGATTAGTGTAGCAACGACTAGGCTATATCTTCCTTAATCAATGGCTAAAACAAGTTTCTCTAGCATGGGGACATATAGCAAGGACCTACTTATGTGCTTGCTACCTAGGGTTTCAAGATTAAGCAATATAATAGCAATATAATAGCAAATGTAAGAGATTAAACCTACAACCATTCATTTAAGAAGTTTTGGATGAAAAATCCACTTACAAATCATGAAGAATGCTCATCAAACCCTAGTTGGAAACCTTCCAAAGAGAGAAACACCATAAAAATGCCAAGAAGAATCCTCCACAAGAGTTGCACCTCACTTCCAAGAGCAAAATACCAAGACAAAAGACTAAAAGTAGATCTCTCACAAGAGAGTGAGTTGTGTTATTTCAAAATGAGGAAAAATATCCTCTATTTATACCAATCCATGACCTTTGAATTAAATTTTAGGTCATTAAAACAACCGACAAGGCTGACTACAATATTTACACTGTTTTTACATTAATTACCAGAAAAATGTCATAATATGAGAAAAAAGAGGGACGTCAATCCCTTCTGAGGGAGACGTTGGCCCTTTTTGGGCAAGCACAACATCCAGAAAACCAAACGTTGGCCCTTCTAGGGCTCCTCCAAGCTGCCACACGTGCCAAATGACCTCAGCACACTGCCACATGCACCAGACAACGTCCAGATCTCTCAGTTGACGTCCTGTCCATCAAGGTCAAACGTTCCATCTGCAGTGGGTGATTCCCCATAGCCCGGGCTCTGCCAAAGTATCCTGGGTGGAACGTCCTTCTTTCTTCTCATGTATAGGCTCATCACAACGTTGCCATGTCTCTGCCATCCCAACAACCATCTGATGGGCTCTTCAACCCCATGGAGGTCCGAGCTAATCATATCCCCATGTGTACCGGTCCACTGGTACCTGTCCACCGGGTATGGTCTTGCACATAAAAAACTTCACCCTCCGTGGGCTCATCAGTCCTCGGGATCATAGCAATGTCAATCATATTTCATCATTAAATTTATCAAATACATTCATAAAACCCCTAGCATATTCTCTAAGAGCTCAAAGACATTACACTGATCTACTATACAAAGTCGAAGAAATAGACAGAAAAACCTATTGAGCCAGTATCCGTAAGAAAAGGAAATCTTCCACAGAAGATCATTCAAGCCATGTACATGAAGTGGTATGGTTTAAGGATGTCTAGTCATAGTAAGACTAGGGGTAGGTGTTGTACGTGGGTGACTTTGTAGGAGGTGAGCTGTACCCGTCATGGATGCACTTTTTCCAAGCCCCTTTATTGCCTTTATTTTTTATTTATTGCTTTTTCTTTCTTTTTACTTCAAGGTCTGACCAGAGGACACTGCCTTGGCGTGGTGACCAGAGCTGACAGTGTTACCCACTGGTATTTTCGCAGAAATGATAAGGCTGGCTCGTGATGAGACCCCCTTTCCCTTGGCCATGCAACCAAAGGTCATTGCCCTGTCATGGTGACCAGATAATGGCAATGTCATACTGCTAGATACCTATGAACATAATGGGTCGGCTTGTGATGAGACCTCCCATCCTCTTGGCTAGGCCTTGTTTTTATTATTTTTCTTCGGGTCCCTTTTGTTTCTTATCGAGAGGCCTTTTATTTCCTTCTCAGGGTTCCCTGGGCGAAGCATCTCTAGGTTTTTTTTCCTATGGATTTTATCTTTTACCAGCTGCTTTTACCCCTTGGGCCTTTAGCCCCTTCTTCCCACAAGACAAAGTGTAACCCTCAACGGTCATCCTAATGGCCGGACTAGGGGAATGGGATGGATGTATGGGAGATAAGATGTAAAGTGATAGAATGGTGGGAGCGGACGATGGCTCTGCAAATCCCCCCTGGTAGCTAACCAAAACCCATAAATACAAGCTTGCTAGGGCACCCCGTTAATCCCCCCAACAATGGTCAAGTGGACTAGTGTAAGATCCAAGCAATTATCAGAAATATAAGGAACCTCATGCATATAAAAGAAAGTTATAACGATCAAACATGACACATACCATGATACCTTGGACCAATTACCTCATGGAGCAAGAGTATTCGCTGATGCAAGTCCAAGACGATGGTGATGGAAGTTGCTGCTGCTAACAGGACAAGTCTGGTGAAGAAGAAGGATGGGCCCTCTAGGGCCATGCTTAGGTCAATCTTTCTCTTGGTACTCCATGTCTAGGACCTATGGGCCTCGAGACATGATCTCCTAGTTATCCCTAGAAAACGGGGATAACATCTGGCTCCAACTTGGGGACATGTGCTCACCGTAGAGCGCATGAGAACCTCAACATCTCTGGCATAAACCGACAGACCTGCTCACACTTGACAAGAAAGCATCAACGACAAAAGGTGGTGTGGTATTGCCACCCCGCAAAATAATATATGCATGTAAGGTAATCATAGATGCAAAATAGAAAGTAAAACACTTACCTTTACTTACCTGTTGGCTACATGTTGGTGTAGTCAAACAACCAATGAAGCCAATACAGTAATGTTCCTTGACACCTGCCTTTGTGCTTCATGATAAACCAGAACAGTGATAATTCAAGCACAAAAATGTCATGAGTTACAATGTATATCATATCATTGGAGAAGTCAGAATCTAACTCATGGAGGCGGGTGGGAGGGATAAAATCCTGCCAAGTCCATCTCTGAGGAAAGTACTCAATCCACTTCAAGAAAGGGTCATGAAAAATACAAGGTTCAGAAAAATGACTCAAAGGGCCTGTAAACTGGTTACCTAGGACATCCTCTCGCCCTGAAGTCAAGGAAGGGATCGATACAGATTTAGTAGATGACTTGCAAACTATCAAGGGAAAGTTGAAAAACTGATTGAAACTTGTAGTACCCAACCAACCATTGGAATCTAGGGTTTGACTAGGAGGAAACTCAACATGAAAAGGTACTTCCCAACCACACCTTTAATGGAAAAGCATGGTAAAGTAATGACAGGTGGCTGGAGTGAAAAGTCATGAGAGTCCTTCCTTGGGCAAACAATGTTTTCACTCCTATCAAAATCCGAGCATAGTGGCAGTTGATAGTCATCTTCACAGGGTAAATCTAAGTGCTCGGAGGAGTACTCATCAAAGGCCTCAAGGTAAGACCAGAAATCATTAGTGAAATGTTGTACTCGGTCAACCTTGGGTGTTTGTGGAGAGTCAGTAAAAATCTCATCTCCTTGTTGCCACTGTTCAAGAGTTTGCTGTGACAATTGCGAAGGCAACACTTGGGGATGACCCTTTATGTCATAGACGGGATCTGTATCATAACTAAACACATCCCACCTACGTCTTCCAACATGTATGAACTCGTCAAAATCAGCTATGTCAGTATCATTATCATAACAAGGAGGAGTCAAAACATCCAATACTTCTCTACTCTCTGTGTCATAAGGCAAAGAACCACTAAAAGCTTGGAAGGGGGAACAATTTACCTCGCTTAATCCTTCCTGTGCAAGAGTTTCAAGTATTTGGATAGTGTCATTAGGTGGAAGATCTGCCTCTACATATTCAATCTTGAGACATAGGGGATCTGGCTCGTCCAAGGGTTCCACTCTTTCTTCATTCTCTGAGTCATAGAACAAGGTATCATCAAAAGAATCAAAATGACTTACCTCATTCTCTTCATCTTGTGCAGGAGTGACAGGATCTTGGGGAGCTTCATTAGACTGAGGAGCGATCACTGGTGCTTCATCCTCATAATTCACATTTCTAGTTACATCTTCGTTGCATTCTATTGGATTATGGGAGAGATCTTGCTCCTCTTCAAGAGGTTGATAATGGTCTTCATAAACCTCGTCTCTTATATCAGAGGATTCTTGGTATTGATCATGATAAGCTCTTCTGAGATCTTCTACAATCTCAGTGGTGAATCCTTTGTGGTGTAAGGTTACCATGAGGTTTTGAAGAACATCTTCATATGTTTGGAAATCTGGCTTAGTAAGATCTATAAACTTACTGATGAGGTGTATGAAAGATGATATACCGTTGTGCTTGCAAAAACTCTTCAAACGTTTTTGTAAGTAGGACGACAGGGTGAGCAAAAACAATTTTATAAGAGCATCGTCTCCTCCCAACTTTATCTCGTTCAAATACTCCAAAAAATTTACTATATGAGGAGCTGGGAGGCCCAAAAACATTGGAGAGTTGTCTAGCCATTTTGTATCGAAATAATTTGGGTATCCCTGAAAACTTCTGAAATCAATACTTGGATACATTTGTTCCCTGTGTGCCATGATCCCATAACTTGAAAATATCATAGAAGATAATGTGGTACCCTAATAAAAATCAATGGAGTCGCCAGATAGTTTTCCTGAAACTACCAAAGAATAGGGGGGATAAGGTCTAGTGGAGTCGCCAGGTAAGCTTGTAAGAGAATGGTCTTTGAGGCAAGGCTTACTAAAGGATTTGTCATTGAGGAAGATTGACTTAGTGTTCCCCGGCAACGACGCCAAAATGTTATCGCTCAGTTTGTAGTTTAGGTCTTAAGTCTATAGGATAATGGCCAAACTAGCGTAACAGGGACCTACCCCACCCAATGTCACCACAATGGGGAGGTCCTTTCTATTTAGGGTGGCTAAGCCCAAGGGAGACGTCCCTGGCGATCTGGGGTTTTGAAAGGAAAAGGCTTAAAGGATTAAGGCTAGTTTCCCCTTCACAGATCACCTCCAAGAAGATAATTAATTGAAGAATAACCACAGAGAAGGCACCTGCTTGCGAGACAAGACAACAATGAAACTAATACATACAATAATGGTTAGTACTTCATAGATCAATGACTATCAAAGTTTTAATGTATATGAGTATATATAGTAGTAAATATTGACGAAGTCAATGTTTGCAATAATGACAATGGCATATAATATTACTTTGTCAATAAACACTAGAATAATATAGCATCTAATAATCAATCCTTGAATTAAATCAATGCATTAAATGTTGTTAATTGCTCATATATAAGAAGCTGCTGCATCAATATACTAGGGATGACGTCAACTTCTTTAGGGTTAGTATAATAGACAAAGAAGGTCAACGTTTTGCAAATTAGCCAATGAAATTTACCAATATATCAATGTCTATCACTGGATGACCAAGCCACAGTATTTTCTATCAACAATAGCTCAAATAAGGCATGTCATCATCCTTTAATGCTAGGTTAGAAGACGTTAGGGTTAGTTAGGGTTTCAAATTTGAGAGTTTAAGAAATAAATAAGCTCAATGTTGGAGAGAGTACCAGTGCCTTAGGGTATTATGGAGTCAAAAGTAAGGGCAAGGTCTCAGAAGGATCAAAATTTAAAGACTAGAAGGTTAGGTTCTATGGTGCTGCAATGGCAGGGCCCTAGAATCAAAACCCTAAGGGAAGGAGGCTCATTCCAGTGTTGCTTAAGGAAGGCCTCATGCTCCTTCCTCTTTCTTTAAATATTCTTGGCAAAACGGCTAGCTTTAAACTACAAGTCTAAGGGAGAAAAGTGTTGTGGGAGCAAGGCTCTTCAGACCCTAGAAGGTTAAAACCCTAGGTGTAGAATCAACTAGGCCTAGGACGTCTCCTCTCTTCAACTTATATTTAAATGCTAACTCAGAAAAAGGATGATTAGTGTAGCAACGACTAGGCTATATCTTCCTTAATCAATGGCTAAAACAAGTTTCTCTAGCATGGGGACATATAGCAAGGACCTACTTGTGTGCTTGCTACCTAGGGTTTGAAGATTAAGCAATATAATAGCAATATAAGAGCAAATGTAAGAGATTAAACCTACAACCATTCATTTAAGAAGTTTTGCATGAAAAATCCACTTACAAATCATGAAGAATGCTCATCAAACCCTAGTTGTAAACCTTCCAATGAGAGAAACACCATAAAAATGCCAAGAAGAATCCTCCACAAGAGTTGCGCCTCACTTCCAAGAGAAAAATACCATGACAAAAGACTAAAAGTAGATCTCTCACAAGAGAGTGAGTTGTGTTATTTCAAAATGAGGAAAAATATCCTCTATTTATACCAATCCATGACCTTTGAATTAAATTTTAGGTCATTAAAACAATCGAGAAGGATGACTACAATATTTACACTATTTTTACATTAATTATAAGAAAAATGTCATAATATGAGAAAAAAGAGGGACATCAAGCCCTTTTGAGGGAGACATTGGCCCTTTTTGGGCAAGCACAACATCCAAAAAACCAAACTTCGGCCCTTCTAGGGCTCCTCCAAGCTGCCACATGTGCCAAATGACCTTAGTACACTGCCACATGCTCCAGACAATGTCCAACTCTCTCAGGTGACGTCCTGTCCATCAAAGTCAAACGTTCCATCTGCAGTGGGTGATTCCCCCTAGGCCGGGCTCTGCCAAAGTATCCTGGGTGGAACGTCCTTCTTTCTTCTCGTGCAATGGCTCATCACAATGTTGCCCTATCTCTGCCATCCTAGCAACCATCTGATGGGCTCTTCAACCCCATGGAGGTCCGAGCTAATCATATCCCTATGTGTACCGGTCCACTGGTACCTATCCACCAGGTATGGTCCTGCACATCAAAAACTTCGCCCTCCATGGGCTCATCAGTCCTCGGGATCATAGCAATGTCAATCGTATTTCATCATTAAATTTATCAAATACATGCATAAAAACCCTAGCATATCCTCTAAGAGCTCAAAGACATTACACTGATCTACTATACAAAGTCGAAGAAATAGACAGAACAACCTATTGGGCCAGTATCCATAAGAAAAGGAAAGCTTCCACAGAAGAACATTCAATCCATGTACATGAAGTGGTATGGTTTAAGGATGTCTAGTCATAGTAAGACCAGTGGTAGGTGTTGTCGGTGGGTGCCTTTGTAGGAGGTGAGCTGTACCCGTCATGGATGCACTTTTTCCAAGCCCCTTTATTGCCTTTATTTTTTATTTATTGCTTTTTCTTTCTTTTTACTTCAAGGTCTGACTAGAGGACACTGCCTTGGCGTGGTGACCAAAGCTGACAGTGTTACCCACTGGTATTTTCGCAGAAATTATAAGGCTGGCTCGTGATGAGACCCCCTTTCCCTTGGCCATGCAACCAAAGGTCATTGCCCTGGCGTGGTGACCAGATAATGGCAATGTCATACTGCTAGATACCTATGAACATAATGGGTCAGCTCGTGATGAGACTTCCCATCCTCTTGACTAGGTCTTGTTTTTATTATTTTTCTTCGGGTCCCTTTTTATTTCTTATCGAGACGCCTTTTATTGCCTTCTCGGGGATCCCTGGGCGAAGCATCTGTAGGTTTTGTTTCCTATGGATTTTATCTTTTACCAGCTGCTTTTATCCCCTGGGCCTTTAGCCCCTTCTTCCCACAAGACAAAGTGTAACCCTCAACAGTCATCCTAATGGCCGGAATAGGGGAATGGGATGGATGTATGGGAGATAAGATGTAAAGTGATAGAATGGTGGGAGAGGACGATGGCTCTGAAAATCCCCCCTGGTAGATAACCAAAACCCATAAATACAAGCTTGCTAGGGCACCCTGTTAATCCCTCCAACAATGGTCAATTAGACTAGTGTAAGATCCAAGCAGTTATCAGAAAGGTAAGGAACCTGATGCATATATAAGAAATTTATAACGATCAAACATGACACATACCACGATACCTTGGACCAGTTACCTCATGGAGCAAGAGTCTTCTCTGATGCAAGTCCAAGCCGATGGTGATGGAAGCTGCTGCTTCTAACAGGACAAGTCTGGCGAAGAAGAAGGATGGGCCCTCCAGGGCCATGCTCAGGTCATTCCTGCTCTCGGTACTCCATGTCTAGGAGCTGTGGGCCTCGAGACATGATCTCCTAGTTATCCCTAGAAAACGGGGATAACAGAGACTACATCAGATGGATGTGAACACAACCTTTCTCAATGGAGAGATTGAGGAAGAAGTATACATCGAGAAACCAGATGGTTTTGTGATACATGAAAAGGAGTCTCATGTGTGCAAATTGAAGAAGGCCCTGTATGGACTCAAGTAGGCACCTCAAGCTTAGTATGTGAGGATTGATGGACACTTGATGAATTTGGGCTTCAAGAAAAGGGTTGCTAATCCCAACCTATACTAAAAGACTGTTAATGGTGAGTCCCTGATTTTGGTCCTCTATGTTGATGATTTATTCCTCACCATTACAAAGATCCTTATTGCTGAATGCAAGTATGCGTTGGCCTTTGAGTTTGAGATGAAGGACCTTGGTATGATACACTACTTCTTGGGACTAGCGGTGTGGCAGAAAACTGATGAGATCTTCCCGAGTCATGGGAAGTACATAATTGAGATATTGAAGAAGTTTGGGATGTTGAATTGTAAGCCCATGGCTACACCAATAGTAACGTATCTGAAGAAACTAAGTGTGTTTTCTTCCAATTCCGATGAGATTTATCCGACCCTGTACAGAAAATTGATTGGATCATCGATGTATATAGTTAACACTAGACCAAATACTTTCTATGCAGTGAGTGCACTTCGCCAGTTTATGAATCAGCCGAGAAAGACACACTAGATTGCTGCGAAGCATGTGTTGAGATCCCTGCGAGGCACAGTTGGACATGGTGCAAAGGAAGGCAGTACTGGTGCAGTACCTTTCTACAGATGAGCAAGTTGCTGATGTTCTTACCAAACCCCTTACTAGGACGAAGTTTGAGTACTTCTGTGACTGACTTGGCATGGTAGAGAATGCCTCCCTCGCTGAGAGGGAGTGTTGATGTTTGCAGCTTCCTGAGACATTCTCCAGATCATACTCCTTTGTGACTGAGTTGATTTGATCAATGAGGACACTTATCCGAGAAGCAGGGTTTGGGCTTATAGCCCAACATCCATTGTGGAGAGCACATGAGGACATGTCAAGGGAGTTGGCCTTGACATCACACACTATGGGGAGTTGACCCTAGTGTTTCTAGAGGGAGTAGCCTCTAGAACAATGTTGCCAGAGCGTGAAGCGAAGCAGGAGCATTTTTAGGAAGCAAAGCATCGAGAGCGTCATTTTCAAAAAATCCTCGGAAGCGAAGCGTCCCAGAAGTGTCGATTATATATATATATATATATATATATATATATATATATATATATATATATATATTGCATTTATATTAAAAAAACATGCAGAAAGAAAAATTAGTTGCAGAATGTATGAAAACATGCATATTTGTACATTGTAACATTAAAATGGCATCCATAGTAGTAAGTAGTAGTACATCAATGATTAATCATTCGAGCATCAACCAAGTAGAATCTATCAATTACAAACTTACAAACCAACATACAAT
>ML787257.1:57855-68967 GCA_009831015.1 Picea engelmannii
GTGGCGTGTGAAATAGGGCCCCCTCTACCACCTATACTCCACTTAAAGGTGCATAATGCGATTGATGCCGTAGATCTGAGAAAGATATGACCGTTGGATTTTTCTAGGAATGGATGTGGACACATGGATATGTACCACGTGCCAGTGGGTCGAGGAGACAGGCGAGAGTGGTGGGACCCGATGACGTCGTTAAAAGCGACGTGGACCCTCTTGAACGTACCACATGCCACGGTGGTGAAGGATGAAAACTGTGCTGTGGGCCCGGAGAATAAAGTAATTCGCGATTTTGGGGACTCACGAGATAAGGGCATGGGAGTCTGACATTGAAACTCGTGAATTCGCGAAGTAGCGAGAACGAGAGGAGAAAATTCAACATCACTTCTCAGGGTTTCGTGAAAGGGAGGCACTAGGGTTGGATGCCACAACTCATGAAGGTGCGAATAGAGAAGAGTGCTAGCACTTAGCCCTAGATTATGGTCATGCGTAGTAGACGCTAGCGAGGAGGGAGCCATACCCGTGTCGCATCTCGGGTATCGACGGTTAGAGGAAATGAGTCGAGGGTCTTCGACTCACGAACTCGCGAGATCGCGAGTCGCAAAAGGGTGACTCTGGTTACGAATATCTAACTGTGGGATCTTCGTGGACTGAAACCCGAAGTCCCGAAATCCCGAAGTGCCGAAAATGAAAGTTTCGAAAACACGAAAATTGCAGAACCAAACGAGAGCTCAAAAAACTTAATTGAATCAAAATGTATTTCATTCTTGTTCGTATTGGCTTATAAATGTTACAGATTGTTCCGAGGGAGTAATGGCCTGAAAAACTTCGAATTTAATTTCACAGTGCGTGTGCAGAGTTCAACGGAGCTCATGATTCCAATTAACTAATGCTGCGTATGGAATGGGAAAAGGTGATGATTGCCTCCGAAACAGGAGACGAACATGAAGGAAAGGATGTCAATATGGGAGTGGAAGGATCGAACTCCAATGGGCATGGAAAAGAGAAGGATAAGGAAGGACACATAATGACAATCATTGAAGGATTGCAAAGAGAGGCCAAGGCTCGCTGAGATGATAGTCGAAAGCTCATGAAAGTCAGGGATCGACAGGGTGAATTAAACTTAAAATTTTTGAAAATCCTGGAAAGAATAGAGAAGAAACTCAAGAAGGGAAGAGACTCAGGTACAACGGAGAGTCATAGAACCCATGGGAGAAGAAGTAGGTCGAGGAGTGGTAGCCGACATCTTAGTCGCTCCCAAAGACATTCTGACATGAAGACACACAGTAGTTCAAGCCCGTCCCCTACCAGAAAACATCAAAAATTTGGAAAGGAGGATTTGAAAGGGGAGATGAACAAAATTATGCCTCCAACATTTGATGGAGAACATAAGAAGGAGGAAGATGCCGAGACATGGTTTCTTGGCATGAGGAAATATTTCCAACTGCAGAATTATTCCGCCCATGCAGAAGGAAGAATTTCAATGTATCAACTGAAAGG
Source organism: Picea engelmannii (assembly GCA_009831015.1). Lineage (NCBI taxonomy): Eukaryota > Viridiplantae > Streptophyta > Pinopsida > Pinales > Pinaceae > Picea > Picea engelmannii. The sequence goes on from ML787257.1 coordinate 59,350, forward strand.
AAAGGCATCCATGTGGTGGGATCAGTTTGCACAGGTGCAACACATCAGAGAGAAGAAGGTCACTTGGAAGGAATTTAAGAGGTATTTCGAGAAGAAATACCTGACTAAAAGGTATTATGACAGAAAGATGAAGGAGTTCTTCGAACTTAAGTTGGGCAGCATGACCATTGATGAGTATGAACGAAATTTTCTGGAACTACTGAAGTATGTTCCGTTCATCAAGGACGAGGCTGTCAAAATTCAGAGGTATCTAAGTGGACTACCACCTTCCATTGGTGACAAGATTCAGTATGATGATCATAAGACCATGGAAGAAACCATAAGAAAGGTGAAATGTCTATACGAACAACAAAGAGAAAAGCCTACCTTTCGGAAGGTTTGGAATGATCAGAGGAAGTTTAAGAAGGAACAGAGGCAGAACAGAAACAAGCCTTCCTTTTTCAGAAACAGTCCTTGGGGATAGTCATCTTTTAGAGAGACCAGGAAAGTTGAAGGGAGTGAGCAGGTGCCAAGACTGCCACCTATGGAGTGTTGGGGCTGTAAAGGGAATCATAGGTACAGAGACTACCCCCACAGAAAAGATAAAGCGAGAAATGTCCATATTGTTTAGCAAGCTAAAACAATGGAGGATATGGGCAGCAGAATGCCAAGGATCTACGCAGCCCTGGAAAACAAGCAAGCAGAATTTCAATCACACATGATTGAAGTGGAAGGTACGATCAACAACCGACCACTTGTTACTTTAATTGATTCAGGGGCTAGCCATAGTTATGTAGATCCTAGAGTGGTAGAAAGTTTGCATCTAACGAGAAGCAAACATGAGAAGTCCTGGTTAGTGCAGTTGGCCACAGGGACCAAGAGGAAGGTCACTGAATTGGTTAAGTCCTGTCCAGTGGAGATGAAAGGAATGAGCACTAAGGCTGAATTGAACATTCTGCCTTTAGGCTCATACAATTTCTTAATTGGAATAGACTGGTTGGACCAGGACCATGCCCTCTTGGATTTCCGCAACAAGAAGTTTACATGCCTGAACGAGGAGGGAAATCAGGTAACAGTCCAAGGAATTCCCAGAGCCGTGGCTGTGAGGGAAATCTCAACCATGCAGCTGAAGAAATGTTACTAGAAAGGCTGTCAATTATTTGCAGCTCAGGTGGAAGAAGCATCCCAAGATGAAGTCTTGAATCTGGAAGACCACGAAGTACTCAAAGAATTCAAGGACATATTTCAGGAGGTACCTGGACTACCTCCGAAGAGGGACATTGATTTTTCTATAAATTTGATGCCTGGAACAACTCCAGTTTCGAAGGCTCCTTATAGAATGAGTACACCAGAGCTGAAGGAGTTGCAATTACAACTCGAAGAGCTACTAAAGAAAGGTTACATTCGCCCTAGTGTGTCACCGTGGGGAGCCCCGGTCCTATTCGTGAAGAAGAAAGATGGGACACTGAGACTGTGCATTGATTTTCGACAGTTGAATAAGGTCATTGTCAAGAACAAGTATCCTCTGCCAAGGATTGATGATCTTTTTGATCAGTTGAAGGATGCAAAAATATTTTCAAAAATAGACCTCAGATCTGGATACCACCAAGTGAGAATAAAGGATGAGGACATCAACAAGACCGCCTTTAGAACAAGGTACGGTCATTATGAGTTCACGGTGGTGCTGTTTGGGCTGTCCAACGCACCTGTTGTTTTCATGTGCTTAATGAATGGAGTGTTCAGAAATTATTTGGACAAGTTTGTCATAGTCTTCCTGGACAACGTCTTGGTGTATTCCAAGACAGAGGAAGAACATGAGCAACACCTGAGAATCGTGCTGCAGGTGTTGAGAGAACACCAGCTATACACAAAATTGAGCAAGTGATCTTTTTATCAAAGGCAAATCCATTACTTGGGACACATTAAATTTGAAGAAGGGATTGTTGTGGATCCTGAGAAGGTACATGCCATTCGAGACCAACGCCAAGGAATGTGGCAGAAGTTAGATCTTTTATGGGTATGGCAGGTTACTATAGGAGGTTTATAGTTGGATTCTCAAAGATAGCTCATTCTATCACTTCCTTGCAAAGGAAGGAGAAGAAGTTCCAGTGGACTAAAGAATGTGAGAGCAGCTTCCAATGATTGAAGCAGCTACTAACCAGTGCTCCAATCCTGAAGATTGCAGATCCAAACAAGGATTATGTAGTGTGCACAGATGCATGTAAGGAGGGGTTGGGAGGAGTTCTCAGCCAAGAGGGATTTGTAGTTTGTTATGAATCTCAAAAGTTGAAGGAGCATGAGAAGAATTATGCCACTCACGATTTAGAGCTGGTAGTCGTCGTCCACGCCCTAAGGAAATGGAGACATTACCTCATGGGAAAGAGATTCGAGTTGAGAACAGACCATAACGGTCTCAAATATTTATTTGATCAGCTGACCTTAAATGCCAGGAAAATTAGATGGCTGGAGTTTCTGTGCGAATATGACTTTGATATCAAGCATATCAAAGGGAAAGAAAATAAGGTGGTTGATGCACTCAACAGAAAAGCGCACGAATTACATGCTACAGCCATTAGCATGTACATAACTGAGATTAAAGACAGAATTTTGGAAGCTGCCAATGCTGATTTGCAGTACAGAGGTCTAGTAGCAAAGCTACAACAACGTGAGAGACCACAAACCAAGGAAAGTTACACCTTGGGAACTGATGGTTTACTTTTGTATAAAAATAGAGTGTATGTACCCAATGTTCGAGAATTGAAGCTGGAAATTCTAAAGGAGATGCATAACGTGGCTTATGCTGGGCATCCTGGATATCAGAAGACTATGGAAGCAGTCAAAGGCCATTATTTTTGGCCGGGTTTGAAGAAAGAAATCACTGAATACATCGCCAGATGTATGGAGTGCCAAAAGTTTAAGGATGAGCATAGGCACCCAACAGGGTTGCTGCAGCCTTTACCTATTCTTGAATGGAAATGGGACATGGTAACAATGGATTTATCACAGGATTGCCTAGAACAAGCAAGCAACATGATTCAATCATGGTGGTGCTGGACAAGCTTACTAAAGCTACCCATTTTATTCCACTAAAAACCACCCATAGAGCAACTGATGTTGCTGATATTACTACAGCGTATCATCCCGAGTTTGATGGACAGACAGAGAGAGTGAACAGAGTAATAGAAGACATGTTGAGAATGTATGTGATGGATAAACCATCAAGGTGGGAAGACTACCTGCATTTGGTAGAATTCGCCTACAATAATGGGTATCATGCATCATTGAAGATGAGCCCATTCGAAGCACTTTATGGAAGAAAGTGCAACACTCCAGTGAGCTGGGATAATCCAGCTGACAGAGTAGTAGTTGGGCCTGAGCTGCTCAAATAGATAGAAGATCAAATGATAAAAATTAAACATAATCTAAAAGTTGCCCAGGACAAGTAGAAAAGTTACGCTGATAGTAACAAAACCCATAGAGAATTCAAAGTGGGTGACCATATTTTCCTGAAAGTGAAAACTAACAGGAGTTCCCTAAAGCTGGGAAGTTGCGCCAAGCTGGCAACAAGATTTTGTGGGCCATTTGAGATCCTATAAAGGATTGGACCGGTTGCATACATGCTTGCATTACCTACATCTATGACTATACATAATGTGTTTCATGTTTCACTGCTTAAGAAATATGTACCTGATGCTCATCATGTTATCGATTGGAATGTGATTCAGGTGAAACCAGAAGGTGTCCTGCAAGTGCATCCTATACGCATATTGGACAGGAAAAAGCAAACAGCTCCGAAATCGAGTCATAGAGCTTGTAAAGGTCCAGTGGACCTGGTACGGTTTTGAGGACATGACATGGGAGCATGCAGATGTTATGTGGGCAGAGTACCCACATCTTTTTGAAAATTTTGAAAAGCTTGCAGATGCTGTGTAAAGTTGCACTGAGGACAGTGCAAAAATAAGGGGAGGGGGATTGTAGTGTCCCCAAGGCTGAGCCCCATTGTAAACCATGATTTGAAAGGAATTGTAATTATGTTTTATAGGCTAGTGAGCCAAGTTTTTATAAGCTAGAGACTTATGTGTTGTTAGACTAGGGAGCCTGAGTGTTGAAGGCCAAGAGCTTGCTGTTGTATATGTAATCACGCAGAACAATTAATAAAACATAAACACCGCCATGTGCAGACCGACCACGATGAATGAGTTAAGGGGGATTGAACATCCATAGGATGGGCAAGGAATTAGGGGATAGAAGGTGGGAAAAGGGGCTAAGTGTTGAGCCTAGGGGCTAAGCCTAGGGGGCTTAAGCCTGGAAATAATATTTTAATATTATCCCAAAAGATATGTGCATTATATGTTTTAACCTAAGTCCTTTTGGAAGGACATGTGATTCCCAAATGGTGGGAGGAACACATGCTGAAGGAGGCATGCAGTCGCGTGGGGGACAAGTGTCAACCCTGGTGCATGCAATGAAAGGCTGAGACGAGCCATGCTGGGGGGTTCCTCCTCCATTCTACCCGACTGTCAGAAGGCGAACCTGTTCGAACTTTGCAAGAGATACCCTCGTTCACTCTGAACCAAAAAGGCCGATGTCTGTATTTGATTTTGGAAGTCTGGACACCCTTTCGGTTGTGAACCGTTAAGTTTGAGTCGACCCCTACATGGACAACTCGTCACGCATCCCTGAGAACCAGAGCGTGGGTCTATCCTATGTTTCCGGATTGAGGAAACGGAAGTGTCTAGTCCCTGATAAGCCTGGTTATGCTGTGGCACCTGTTGTTGCTGTCCTGGGGTGTTCGTGTCTAGATTCCTATTGATTGTGGTGGACGTGTAGTGTTTGACCCTGTGTGTTGATTCTGAAAATATGAAACATCCTCTGTCTGAGTGTTGAGCCTATGCATGGAGCCTTGTCCATAGCCATATCCGTGAGACCATCTGCCATTGTTGAATCGGTGGGATAGCCGTGTCCATTTTTCCCCGTTAGTTGTGTGGCCATGCAATGCTAGACTGCGTGGGGGCTTGTTGGCCAGTTGTACAACACTCTCTCTAGGTGAGAGAGGTGATTGAGGTTGGAAGAACAGGTTGTTGGCCTGTGAGCGATTCTCTCTAGGTGAGAGAGTGCTCAGAGGAAGGAGAGAACTCCTGGAAGGAACCCTGTAGCTGCCACAGAGCCCGGAGACTTCCGGTCCAGCCTGTTCTTGTAACCCAAGGCAAGGGAGATTAGTAGCCGAAGGACTGTCCAGGTGACAGAGAAGGTGTATACTCCTGGGGTGGAACAGGCATGTGGGGAATGAGGGTCTATGGGCAGTGAGCATGGGAGGTTCCTTGGAGAGAATCCCTTCCTTGTGGTTGTGTGTTGTTTTCCCTGTAACCTCAGCCTAGCCTAGTTTTCCTTGCCTTGGGGTGGAGCTTAGTCCCAGCTCGGGGGTGACCCATTGCTGAGCTGATGAGCAATGCGGTCTATAACTGGGAGGTTCGTGGAAGGCCTGCACTTGGTTGGTGGATTCTACCACTATTAAAAGATAAGTATCTTATTATGTTTTAATCATGTTTTGCATGACTCTACTACTTATGTTATCATGATTTCCGCTGTGTATATGAATTAGTATGAAATGCTATGGACTGTTAATTATGGCAGTATCTCATATGAATACTCTGTGTAGAATGTGTTTATTTTTTTAAATGCATGAGATTTATAATACCTGTATGAGTTATGTGCAAAGTGGTGTTATAAGTTTCCTTTTAAGAGCGATTAAACCTTGGTAGCCAATAAAAGGTGTGCTATAGTTTGGTATCAGAACAATTAAACAAAGTAGCAGAAAAGGTGCGCTACAGTTTGGTATCAGAGCGATTAAACAAAGTAGCAGAAAAGGTGTGCTACAACTGACCTCTCACTCTGGGTGGGTAAACCCACCTTTATTTAATTCTGGGTCTTCAATAATAACTGCTGGGGCCGACTTCTTATTCTGCCCTTTATAATTGTCCGATGACCAATCCACAAAAGGGGATTTGGTCCTTATACAATTACCGACATGATTAATCCACAATGGAGATTAATCCAATAACAATAATAATAATAATGACATGATTAATCCACAATGGGGATTTAGTCCAATAATAATAAGAATGCTCTTCGCAGTTACATTATTTCAACACTCCCCCTTAACAAGAAGGGTATTCTTCATCAGCATCAGGTGAGAGAGGTCTGCATCATCAGTGGCATCTGGAGGACAGTATCCTCAATATCATCTTGAAACATTGGCTAGCATATTTACGAGTCATCGGAAGTTTTCTTCATCGACAACATCATCATTCTCGAAAGAATGCTATCATCATCTGCATCAAATATGTATCAGTAAAAATGATACCTCATCACAGCACTAGGCTGGCACATCACAGTACTACACTAGCTCAATGTTACAATGGTTAAGCTAGTAGCTCAATGTCAGTCATATCTTGCTTTACGTCTAACAACTAGGTCAGAAGCAAGGAATATCATCATCTCTCTTTACGTCTAACAACTAGGTTAGAAGCGAGGAATCACAACGTCATGCTTTACGTCTAACAACTAGGTCAGAAGCATGACTCATCTTGCTTTACGTCTAACAATGAGGTCAGAAGTGAGGAATCTTTCTTTACGTCTAACAACTAGGTCAGAAGCAAGGAATCAACGGTGTCATGCTTTACGTCTAACAACTAGGTCAGAAGCATGACTCATCTTTCTTTACGTCTAACAATGAGGTCAGAAGAAAGGATCACAAGGCATCATGCTTTATGTCTAACAACGAGGTCAGAAGCATGACTCATCTTGCTTTACATCTAACAACAAGGTCAGAAGCAAGGATCACACAACGTCATGCTTTACGTCTAACAGTGAGGTTAGAAGCATGACTCTTCTTGCTTTACGTATAACAGTGAGGTTAGAAGCAAGGATCACACGGTGTCATGCTTTACGTCTAACAACGAGGTCAGAAGCATGAATCATCTTGCTTTACGTCTAACAACGAGGTCAGAAGCAAAGATCACACATCATCATGCTTTACGTCTAACAACGAGGTTAGAAGCATGACTCATCTTGCTTTATGTCTAACAATGAGGTTAGAAGCAAGGATCACACGGTGTCATGCTTTACGTCTAATAGTGAGGTCAGAAGCATGGCTCATCTTGCTTTACGTATAACAACGAGGTCAGAAGCAAGGAATACATATACTCCCCCTTTCAGGGAGGGTCCTTTCGGACTATACCAAGCTTATCTCGAAAGTGTTCAAACTTTACACGAGATAGAGGCTTAGTCAACACGTCAGCAACCTATTCATCTGTGCTAATGTACTGGAGCTTCAAGGCTCCTCTCTGTACCATGTCGCAGATGAAATGATAGCGGATCTCTATGTGCTTCGACCTATCGTGGAACACATGATTCTTTGTCATTTTAATGCAGCTTTGATTGTCACATAGAATCACGACTACTCTCATCTCCAAATCAAATAGGTCTGTCAGCAACTTTCGAAGCCATATAGCTTTGCATCTAGCAGAACATGCGGCAATGTACTTTGCTTCCGCTGTGCTGAGAGCAATACCGGATTGCTTCCTACTTTGCCACGAGATCATGGTTGATCCCAAACTGAAAAAACATCTAGAAGTGCTTTTTTTGTTTGCAACGCTTCCTGCCCAATCTGCATCAGTAGATCCACTCAATGTGAAGTCATGATCTCCATCATAGCTGATACCATAATCCATTGTACCTTTAAGGTACCTCATCACATGTTTTGCAACCACTAGGTGAACACGTCTGGGTTCTACTAGAAACTGACTCAAGATGTTCACTGCAAAACAAATGTCTGGTCTGGTGTTCGTCAGGTACATCAGTGATCCAATAATCTCTCTGTATAGTGTGGCATCTATCAAGTCTGACGAAGTATCGACCAATAGCTTCAGCTTCGCTTCCATGGGTGTATTCATGGACTTGCATTCTAGCATGTCGAATCTCTTTAAGATTTCGACCGTGTACTTCCCTTGATTAAGGAAGATTCTTTCTGGACTCTGCCATACCTCAAGACATAAGAAGTAATGCATTAGACCAAGGTCTTTCATTTCAAATTCTGCAGCAAGTCTCTGTTTACATTCAGTGATGAGCTTTTCTTCTCCAGTTAAGAATAATTCATCCACATACAGTAGTAATATTACTGGTTCATTATCCATAATTTTGAAGTAAAGATTTGAGTCTTCTTTACTCTTAGTAAAGCCTAAGCTCGTCAAGAAACTGTCTATACAGCCATACCAAGCTCTGGGAGCTTGCTTCAATTCATATAAGGCTTTCTTCAATTGACAGACATGAGACTTCCTGTCTTCAACCTCAAATCCTTGGGGTTGCTCTATATACACTTCCTCTTCGATAACACCATTCAGGAAAGCTGTCTTCACATCCATCTGGTACAACTTCCACTTCATCTTAGCTGCAAGAGATATAATGGTCCTGATCGAAGTGTATCTGGCCACATGAGAGAATGTCTCTTCATAGTCAATGCCTTCCTTCTGGGAAAAAGCCACGAGCGACAAATCTTGATCTATACTTCTCAATACTTCCATCAACAACATGTTTTATTTTGAAGAACCATCTGTAGGATACCCCATCTTTATTCTTCGACCTGGGAACTATTTCCCATACATCATTCTTTATTATGGATTGGTATTCCTCTGTCATGGAATCTTCCCATTCCTTCTTCTGGATGGCCTCTTCAAAGCATGTGGGTTATTCATCAAGTAGATTGCACATCAAATCCGTGTAACTGGAGAATGGCTTTGGTCTCTTCACCTGTCTTGTGGTTCCTTCTGGAACACCATACTTCTCTCCATCTTGAATAAGCTCTCTTGCCCAAGCAGGCTTTCTTTTATGGGAGAAGGTCATTTGAGGAGGTTCTTGGACTTCTATTATATCATGATCTTCAGGAGTCTCCTCATCAGGGGAAGCTACGACTTCCCTTACAGGTTCTGCAGCTCTGGGAACCTCCCTCATTGATTCTGCAATCCTGGGATTTACAGGTTCCTCTTCATATACTTCTTCAAGCTAGCATCTTCTTGATTTCTTAAGTGCTGCTTGTTCATCAATGGTCACGTCCCTACTGATCTCAATGTGGCGGTGACCTGGTATGTAGATTTTGAAAGCCTTGGAGACCCCACAAATATTCCCTTCTTTCCTGAAGGGTTCCAGCTTGTTTCTTTTCTCTTTTGGTATACGAATAAACAATGGACAACCAAATATTTTGAGATGGCTTACTTCTAGCTTCTTTCCGGTGAACATCTCTTCTAGTGTCTTGAACCCAAGTGCACTATGGGGCAATTGGTTTTTCACATAAGAAACTGTCATTGCTGCTTCTGCCCATAACCACATAGGAAGATCTTGATCTTCACAGCTTCCAGCATGGTTCTGTTCTTCCGTTCACCTATATCGTTTTGTTGGGGATCTTGATCCCAACATCTTTGCAGAAGTTCATGAGATCTTTTGAGGTATATTCTCCTCCATTATCTAACCTGAGTATCTTAATATTCCTTACAGAAGGGTTCTCTTATCAAGGCTTTGAATTCCTTGATCTTGTTGAATACTTCAAATATATCCAGGTCTTTTATGAGAATAATCATTAATGAA
>ML787257.1:69650-96797 GCA_009831015.1 Picea engelmannii
GAATGTGTTGGATCTTGAGATCCTTCTGGATCTATGGCAAAAGATCCCTTCTCCTGCAAATACTCTTTAGGGTTTAACCATTAACCATATGTGAGTACATACCTCAGATAGCATTTGTAGGTAGTGGCTCCATCTGGTAGCAACAATAATCATTACCAAAAACTTCAAGAGTGATTGCAACTGGTTCTACAGCTACAACTGCAACTGCATCTGGTTCTGAGACTACAACTGCAACTGCAACTTAGGGTTTTATGAGGAAACCCTAATTTTTCAAACTTTGAATTTTGAAATTTTGATCTAGGGGATAGATCTGCTGGGCTGAGGCGAGTTAGCTAGTGTATTTGGAATTTCAAAAATCCAACTTTTACCCCCTAAAACTTGATCTGCGGATTTCTGGACTGGTGCTTCTGGTTTTCTGGTACTTCTGGTACTCTGGTACTTCTAGTACACTGGTTTTCTGGATTTTTGGTACTTTGTGAAACTAGGGTTTCACTTTCTGAGAGATCTAGCCACTGAAAAGTTGCGCTCTAAGTGCCAAAATGATCCTTGGGGGAGGGCACAGCTTTCTAGGAGGTTAGGGAGCTGAAAATACTCACTTTTGCAAAACCCTAATTTTTGGGTACGGTAACCGTGACATTTTTCCTCTTGCAAATTGTGCTTCCTTCAGGTTGGCTCTGATAGCATGTTAATGTTTATGCCATTATTATAGTTCTTTGCATTTCAATAGATAAGAGCATCATAAGAACAAGATCATTGAGAAATACACATTCACAAGAGAGACAACATTTATCCTGGGAAACCCTCTAGGGGAAGAAAACCTAGCAAAACTTCCTTATCATAAATAACTTAAACAATGTTCAAGAGATAACTCAAACCAATACAGATATTCCTCCCCAAGAGATGCGCCACTCTTCTCCCTCTCTCCAACTAGTAATTGCAGCTTGCCTCATAAGAGAATGAGCAAGTGAGTTGTGTGTTAGAAGTGAGGCGCTAGCCTCCTATATATACAAAATTGGCACGTGTGAAAGGTCACCACTGGCAGGGCCGACCTCTCACTCTGGGTGGGTAAACCCACATTTATTTAACGCTGGGTCTTCAATAATAACTGCTGGGGTCGACTTCTTATTCTACCCTTTATAATTGTCCGATGACCAATCCGCAAAAGGGGATTTGGTCCTTATACAATTACCGACATGATTAATCCACAATGGGGATTAATCCAATAATAATAATAATAATAATAATAATAATGACATGATTAATCCACAATGGGAATTTAATCCAATAATAATAAGAATGCTCTTTGCAGTTATATTATTTCAACATAATTTCCCTATTTTTTAGGAAAATTAGGGAACATGTTGGAAACATGTTTTTTCTTGGTTCCTAGTCAACTCTGAGCTTGGGTGAGTTTATTGGAGAGGAAGTCAACTTCATCGAGTGACGTGGACATGGAGGAGATCCCAAAGTAGGGACTCGACCCCACTTGACTATGTGGTGCATTTAGAAGAGAGGGTGCACATCCCTAGGTTTCACACTCGCCCTCACACCCTAGTTCACTCCCACTCACTCTAGTTACACTCCACTCCACCTCACATCACCTCACAACACTCCACAACACTCCAAACCATCTCCACTTCACTCTATGCACCACTCCCCTTCACTCCTTGCGCCACTCCCTCATGCAATGCACATTCTCTCTTGAGATTATCACCCAACTAGTTATAAATACAAAGAGACCCTCCTCCATTCGTGAGTTGGAGCTTGGGTGACCTTGATGTACACGATTATAATATCTCTCTTTTGTTAATGGAATAAAAGGCTTTGGAGGTCTCATATGGTGTAGCATGCTAATGTGTGGATGTGGATTGTCAAATTAATGCTCATGAGTTATATTTGTTCTTGTATTTTTGCATGTTAAATTGGTTAACTTGGCCTATGAAGAGGAGTTATCTCCATGTAGGATAAGGTTTGAAAATTCAGTTATTTGATAATCTTATTGTTTACTTGCTTTAGATCTCTTTGAATTGCATGCCTATTTTAGCTAATGTTCATGCTTTCCAAGTTGTCTTTTGTAGGTAACACCAATTTGTTTAACTATATTTCTTGCAAGGGTTTCCAAGCTTATAGGTTGCTTCACTTGGAGAGGAGGTTGAGCGAGCAAGCATCACTCTCATCTTCAATATTTCACAAGAATACATCATCCCTCTTTGTTCCACCAAAAGAGGACTCCATTTGCCCAAAATTTCCAAGCTACAGGTTTCTCTCTCTCCTCTCTAAATTTCTCTAAAAAAATTATTTTCGGTTACTTGCATGCAAAGAAGATTTATGTTCTTAAGGTCTATCATTTACTTTGCATGGCTATTAATCTAGATCTACTAGTTGCTTAGAGTTTTACATCTCAAAAGGGTAGATTTAGAAAGGTTTGCCTAGTTTTAATCCCTATCTCTTAAAGCTAAAATTGCAATATTTTATTTCTGTTCTTCATTTCAATATTTGGCAAGTCAAAGTGCTTTACCTTTCTTTCCTAACAGTCATAAAATTTCTGCAATAAAGTTTAGATTTTGTTAGCTCATACTCTCTAGTTTCCAGTTCTTTTTTTTGCAATTTTTGGGTAATTTTTCCTTGCTGTCCTAACCTTCTTTTGGAAGCCTTTGGAGTCCCCTTTTTCTCTTTTTTCACAGGTTGAAGGACAAGTTCATTTCATATTAGATCAGTTTGGGGCAACCAAGTGATAAATAACCTCCTGAACCCTCCAAAAAACTAGACAATTTTGTCTTTTATATGGAATAAGTTGTCCTTTAAAAAGATTGTTGAAAATCACTTTCTTTCCTTTATGTTTTCATTTACTTTCTACCATTAATAACACACTTTGTTTGCTGTCCTAACAGGTCATTCAAGGTACAAGAGCGATCTTTGGAATCCAAGTGGAAGACCCCTCACCTGAGTCAATCCCTTTAAGACCCAAGGCTCAATAAAGTCTTTTCTTTTGTTGTATTTAGTTAGATTATCGATCCGTCTCTATAAGGATCCAAAGCCCAAAACAAAAGAAAGTAGTGTAGGAGTTTAATAAAGTTTGCGAGCCACAAAGCTCAATTTTCGTCGTTTCTCTTGCCCCTAGGGGGGAAACATGTGTTTTTTCTTTCTTGCTTCGAGGTTGTTTCCCGTGTTATTTGCTAAGCTTTCAAGTTTTAATTGTGCATAAAAAAGATAAAATCAATTCACATCACTAAATTGAAGTCATAAAATCAATCATAAAGTTTTAGCTTTGCTTTCATAGAATACTAGTTGCTAGTTTATTTTTTGCAAATATTGGAATAAACCCAAGTTGCTCAACCATGTATACAATCCCACTGCTACTCTCAAGTGGCTTTGGAGATGCAGAAATGGATTTGAGCAACGCATGCTAGTTTAATTAGGAAAATCTATCTTATTGTGCTAATTTCCAAGACCTCTACCCTGGGTGGAGTGTGTTAAGTCAGGAGGAAACTTTGAGATCGAGGTTCTCTCCCCATTGGACCTACGGCACACTCAGTCAACAAGTCTATAAGAACCCAAGATTAGCAAGTAAGATAGGCCACATAAACACTTTTGCACACAAAGAGTGGGGATCCCGACTTCAATATCCACTTCACAGATTCAAAGACTTGTTAATATCCCAAATCCCTTAATAAAATCCTCAAGATAAAATTAACGCAACATTTTCATCACATCACATTTACATTTATCTGGCACTGGTCTACCTTTTATTATTTTTGTCAGCTTATCTTTACTTCAATTGGTTACAAGTTATTTCCATTTGAAACATGTGGTGAATGATTAATGTTTATGAACTTTTCACAGGTTGTATCCTTTGAGTAATTTATGCTTCTATATTTAATTTTGTGTTTCCAAATAAACTCCTAGAATAAGTTTGTTTTTCAACTTCATAGAGTAAAAAATCCTTAGATTCTTTTTCATAGGGACTAAACCCCTTGGCTTCGCTAGGAGTTGGCCTAGATGGAGGAGTTGAGGACCGGGTGAAAACACCTTGACTCGAGACTTGCCCCCAAGGACACACCAAGTGGATTGAATATTTCTTCCATGATAGCCCAGGTGTGTATAAGGCGAAAACGTGTACCACTAGCAGTGACTGTGTCACTAGACAGTAGTTGTGTGCTACTAGTAGTGGTTGTGTACCATTGGACAATATTTGTGTACTACTATGGAAAGATACCTCCCTAGATATGAGGGAGTATTGATGTTTCAGCATCGGGTGAACCTTCTCCTAGATTGGGCTGCAGACCAAGGGAGATAGGATACATTTATCACAAAGGTGCACTTGTGGTAAATGGGCCCAGACGTAGTCCTTGTTAGAAAAATAGGTGTGCTCATTTCACCATAGACAATATAAATATTGTTACCCAACTATAGGTCGAAGCCACCCCTGAGCACCTTAACCTTGACAGAGAATAATTCTGGAAGCAAACCCTAGGCCTAATAGCCAATCAAGGTAGCATATCACTCTCTAGAGCTAGCGTACTGTTGACGTCCTTATACACACTTGCTAACGTGGACTAAGTCCAACCCACTTAGTGTGTCTTTGGAGGCCCAATGCCTAGGTTCAAGTCCACTGTCACCTCGACTTGAACCTCTTCCGTCTATGCTTACTCCTAGGGAAGCCAAGGGGGGTATACCCTAGTTACTATGTGAGTGATTAAATGAATTCTAGGAGTTAATTTTAGTTTATTAAAGGCAAGGGGGAGCTAGCCTATATGGCAAGCAACAATGCAAGTGCAAATCTTTAATGAAAATCAACCCTTTCCTTAAGTCAACTATGAATAGTGCCTAAGGTTGGGAAATGGGGCCAATTTAAAGTTACAAAAAAAGATCTAAGTACAATTATACAAGAAATAAACAATGCTATGGGATCATCAACAGTAAAGAAAGAAATTACTTTACACTTGAGATAGTTACAAGATGAAATATACAAATGAAATATGACAATATAACTTACAAGGAAAATGACAAATTAGATAATTGCACAAAATATACGAAAGGAACTAATGAATGGTTAGATAATGAAGCATTCAACTTGCACCAATTTACAAATGAAATAATTCAAACATGCATGGATAGAGCTTATAATGAAAAGAACAACCACTTAGGTGATTTTACAATTATACAAAGGAGGAGTTAGATTTTATACCAATGAACATGCGATATCCACAAGATGTTGCTTGAAAAATAGACTTGCTTGAAAGTGACTTGCTTGAAATGTCAAAGTAGTTGAAAAGTAAATTTCTTTAAAATGTGATTGCAAAACTCGAAAGACAAATTGCTTTGAAAGTGAGATTGCAAATGTTGTGAATGTAGTGTGTAGGTTGATTTTAATAAATTTTAGGTCTCTCTTTGATTAGGGGGATTAGATGTGATAGATTGAAGCCTATACTATGTGACTACCCCAAACCGTTATCCTCTCAACCAAAAAGAAGTATTGGGTGCTCAATAAGTAAGGCAAACAAGGCCTTACCCTAGCTCCATAGGTCAAATCCAAAGAATTTGTGTACTCAACCCCATGGACACCTAGTGCCATGAGATCATCCCTGACCTAGCACCCCAAGTATCTTCCTCAAGCCTTTGCCCTTTCTTGTTACCCAAGATCCACAAAGTGGCAAGGGGAGAGAATACGGGGCAAAAATGTAGCACAAAAAGATTACTTTAGCAATGATTTAAAATTACACAAGCCTTCCGTTATTGCAAGGATGTCTTATGCCAATATCTTGCAAGGTGGGGCAAAAATAAATAATTGAAATGCTTTGTGGTTACTTGGAAAATTAAATTGCAACCCCACAACAATGGCACAAGTGGAGGCACAATGCCTACCGTTTTGGCCAAGGTGGGTGTAATAAAAGAATTAAAATTACTTGAAAGCAAAATAAACCTCAACAATGGCACAAGTGGAGGCACAATGCCTAATGTTTTGGCCAAGGTGGGTGTAAAATGAAAAGAAAAAAAAAAAAAACTACTTCTAGCCTTCACGATTTTGCAAGGATGGCTTAGGCCACTCTCTTTGCAAGGTGTGGGCGATATTTTCTAATTACTACATTATCAGATTTTTGAAATAAAATTGAGAGAAGACACACCTAAGAGACTCTCAAGAGTGGCTTACAATGACTTAGAAGAAGGAGAAGAAGAGAGATTTAATATCCCAACTTTAGGATGCCTTTTGAGGGCCTTTGGGGCTCAATACCAATAGCGCTTCCTCCTTGTTGCTAAAAATCTGTGTAAAAAACAAGAAGATATATTTTATAGGAAAAGCTACAAAACCAAGAAACTTGTTAACTTAGTATTATCCCAATGATGCATCAATTTAGATATAAATTTCTGAATATGAAAATGGAGCTTTTAATGTCTATTCTAGATCATAACAATGCTTAGAAATGAAAGAAAAGAAGAGAAGAATGTTAGATAAATTTTGGAAACTTTGAATGATTGGAAAGAGTGAGTTTTCCACTCTAAAACCACTCCTTCAACCCTCTAGTGATCCCCAAACAAGCTTGCCTTTGCTACACAAGGAAACAAGGAGGTGAGAGAATCCAAAAAGCTTGTAAAATACTTTGCAAACTTTATAAGAAACTACCACAAGATCAATAACAATTCTACTACTAATATCACCCAAGAAAAATAATTTGCTTGAGTCTCCAAGTAGAACTAGTGAAAGAAAAATGCAAGAATGAAATGAAAATGTATCATCTCACAAGAACACAATGAAGGCACCAAGAAGACTCCCAATGCACACCATAAATTCTCCAAAACTTTCTTTATTATCCACAAAATGTTGCTACAAATACTTGTAGCAAGATTTACAATGAGAGAGCATCTCAGAGAGAGGGAGAAGAAAGGATAAATTTTGGCATAATAGACTTGCTATGAGAATAGATGAAGAAATGAGGAGGAGAGGGTCCAATTTATAGGCAAAGGTGAGGAGAGACCTCACTTGGATGTGCTCCAAGTGGCATCCATCGATGGGAGGAGGGTCTCATCAAGAGGGACACACTTCTAGGTTTGGAGAGTGATGTGAGGGTTGAGGGGTGAGTGGGGAAGGAGGAAACCACCTTCCCAATTAATTAAAAGTGTATTGGGGATGAATGGGGGGTACTACCAAAGTATTGGGGGCCCCCATGATGTATTTTTAATTTTTCATGAGTTATTGAGAAAGGGGGGTGCCCCTCTTCTAGGGAGATGGTCAATGTGGGTTATGGGCTAAGCAAATGGGGTATTTATAAGTTGGAAATCATTTTCCCAACTTAGTAAATGAATTTGGGAAACTTTTCTCACTCTTTCTTGTGACTTTAGTGACTTTTACAAAATTTGACTATTTTAATTAAGCCAATTACATGCTGATTTTTGACCGACTTGGACTCCTCATGGACAATGGCCTAGCAAAACTTGTCCAAATGAGCTGAGACTTGGTCCAGGGGTGTAGGGGTTCATGAAACATTTTATTTGAGTTCTCATACCCCTATACAAAATCCCCAAGGACCATTTTTTACATTTTACATAAAAAATAATTAAAAATCCCCAGTTTGCGGAAAATTTAATTATTTAAAAAATCCTACAAAACCTAACGAAATTCCGTAACACTATAGGAAATGTCTAGAATGGTAATTTATAACACTCATAGACCTTATTTACCCCTTTGGATCGATCATTAGAACGCCTTTCACCACTTTGGAGAATTATTTGTGAATGAAAAACTCAAGGATAATTAAAATCACAGTTAAGCAAGGTTAATTACGTGAGGAAAAAAAACACTCGATGAAAGGAATTCGCTAATGATAAAGTCCTAGGTAACTAGAAAAATATTGAATCATGCTAGCATATTACAATATTATCACACGAAGGGGAGCGGAAATTCCGGTTACATAGAAAAGTGTGATGGGGGCAAAATTTGCCCTGTTGAAAAACAAACTTCAAAATGGTTGTACTGATAGGTACATATCTTCATGGAACATGGAGTTGACCCCTAGTTTAAATAGGTGGTCAACACATACCAAACATAAATTCCAAACCATAACCAAGAGAGAGTCCAAGCCTAAAACTGAAAATACAAGTTGCAGTAGCTGTAGCTGCAGCTACTCTCCAGACTTGCACACAACTAAATTTCTGCAGTTGTGAGTGAGTGTGTGCTAAATGATCTCTAGCGCTCTGTATTTTTACTATTCCTTCTTATCTATTTGGGCCAACTTCTCTTCCTGGAGGCTAAAACTCAATATTAAGTTAATATCTTTAGCTGACTTGTCTTCTAGGCTTATTGTTCAAAGCTTTAGGGTTTCTCTTGCTTACCGAAATATTCTAGTCTTGTCAAGGTTACATGTGGAGGCTAATACCTCCCGCAACTACCATAATATCAACACTCCCTCCTAGCCAGGGAGGTATTGAAAGGAATGGTCTTGAGAACAAACATACCATTCAACCGGTAGCATCATCATAGCCACACAGGCTATCTCATGATTAAATCATGAACACCACCATCACTATCAGTATCATCTGATAACATCAATTGCATCATCTCTCGAATCCATACTCC
Source organism: Picea engelmannii (assembly GCA_009831015.1). Taxonomy (NCBI): domain Eukaryota; kingdom Viridiplantae; phylum Streptophyta; class Pinopsida; order Pinales; family Pinaceae; genus Picea; species Picea engelmannii. The sequence continues at coordinate 78,223 of ML787257.1, forward strand.
ATATGAGTAATCAAGCATGATGCTGAATAAGTCACTCACTCCACAGAGTGATACAAGAACCATTCTTCTAATCTAGACATATGCCCTAGAATAATAACTATTCCAACAGATGTTGGTAGCCACGCCATGGGCTACAAGGACTATTCTTCTAATCCGGACATACGTCCTAGAAGAATCATTGTCTCGAACCATTTTCACCTAGAGAATGTCTGTCCATCGACACACTGACTATCCATCTAGCTGGTAATCATTTCCAACACTACTGATAGTCTTCATGGAAATTAGAAAAATGCCATTCAATAGAACACAACTATGTCTAACCATAGTAGTAAACAACTACTATCCAGTGGTACACAACCACACCAAGTAGCACACGACTACTTAACCAGTGACACATAGTCACAACTAGTGGAACACAACTACTTTCCAGAGACATACAGTCTTCACAGTAATCATATCATCCGATATCAACCTGCATAGAAATATCATGATACAAGATGAGTCATTTGGGCCATTCTTCCACTCACATCTGTGATATTTGGAAGAACATCCACCCTCAGAAAGAAAAAACATCAGCCATGGGCTATCTGGACTATTATTCTCAAGCATAGAAGAATAAATTTCCCTAATTTCTGAGCCTGGACCATTCACCTAATCGGGCCATTCCTCCGGCACTAATCATAGTGCAACCCAGAGAGGAGTCTTCCCTAGGGAATGCATGTCCTTGATTGCTGAACCTGGACCATTCACCTAACTGGGCCATTCCTCCGACACTAATCATAGTGCAACCTGGAGAGAATGAGTTTTCCATAGGGAATGACTATTCAGACCATTTCCTAAGGAAATGATTGTCCTGCACCAACCTCCAAAATGGACCATTCTTCGAAACTGCTCACAACTGTGAACTTCGAAAGAATGATTGTTCAACGAGACAAACCATTCTACTTGACCACTACTCAGAGTGACTTCCAAGAAGAATGACTATCCTGGACCATTCCCCCACACTGGCCACAAGGTGAATCGCTATCTATGGTACATCAACAATCTATCGGACCATTTTCATTATGAAAATTGAAAATGACTATCCGATCTGGACCATTTTCTGAACTAGAAAATGTTTGTCCATGATAAATCTCAAACCACTTTCCGAACTGGAAAGGAACTGCTTAACTTGGACCATTTTTCGAACTGAAAAATGATTGTCCATAAATCAATAACATATCAGTGCTCCCTCCCAACCTAGGAGTAATCTCTTCCTTTTTCAATAAGGAGGTTGTCTCCACGAGCCCCAACTTGTTTCTTAAGTATGCAAATTTTTCATCTTGGACAGAGGCTTTACCAAAATATCTGCTATCTGCTCATCGATGGAGATATAATAGAGAACCACTTCTCTTCTGAACTTTATCATGGAGAATATAATGCTTGATCTCAATGTACTTCGGTCTGTCATGGAACACTGGTTTTCTCTGAAGGCTTTGTTTCCGTCCTTATACACACTTGCAAACATGAGCTAAGTCCTGGTCACTTAGTGTGTCCTTGGAGGCACAATGCTGAGGTTCAAAGCCCATGCTGTCACTTTGAATTGAACCTCTTCCGTCTAGGCTTACTCCTAGGGAAGCCAAGGGGGGTAGACCCTAGTTTCTAGATGAGATTAAACTTTAAGTTCTAGGAGTTGGTTTTAATTAGTTTAAGGTTGGGGGAAAATCTAGCCTATGATGCAAAGACAACAATGCAAGATGCAATGATTCAATGTGACAATCAAACCTTTCCCTAGGACAACTAAGACTAGTGCCTAGGATTGGGCAATGGGATCAACTAAATTAAGGGAGATTGATCACACAAGATTTACAAAGATTACAAAGATAAGATACAAGCTAGATACAAGATTACAATAAAGAATATCTAAATGTTACAACAATGTTATAATAAACAAAAGATATAATGGATACAATGATGTTAACTAACCAATTGCTTGTATGTGCATGAATTAAAGAAATTCAAGACAAGATGACCATCAACACATCAAGCCAAGCATGCTCACAATAACACTTGTTAATGTTGAAGCCATTATTATAGATGTTTGCATTTCATTAGATAACAATAGAATAATCCAAGATCACCGAGAAATACACAATCACAAGAGACACAACACTTATCCTGGGAAACCCTCTAGGGGAAGAAAACCCAGGAAAACTTCCTTAATATAGATAACCAATACAATGTCAAGAGATCTATTATGCTAATACATAAAGTCCTCTCCCAGATATGTGCCACTCTCTCTCTCCTTCTTCTTCGGTAGAAGATCTAAACTTGTCTATTAGAATGAGCAAGTGAGTTGTGTCTAAGTGAGGCGCTAGCCTCCTTTATTTATACAAGTCTAGCACATGTGAAGTGTCTCTTCATTGGTAGGGCCGACTTCTCAAACTGGGTGGGTAAACACACCTTTATTATATTTCTGGGTCTCTTTATTATCTGCTGGGGCCGACTTCTTATTATGCCTATTACAATTGTCGTTTGACCAATCCGCAAAAGGGGATTTGGTCCTATTACAATAAACAACATGATCAATCCGCAATGGGGATTGATCCTATGAATAATATATCAATAATAATAAGAATACTCTTTGCAGTTACATTATTTCAACACTCCCCCTTAACAAGAAGGGTATTCTTTAGCGGCATCATGCGAGAGAGAGAGAACAACATCATCAACAACATCAAGTGGGAGGACAACATCATCAATATCATCTTGGCTGGCATATTTATAAATCATTAACAGTTTTCTTCATTGCCAGCATCATCATTCTCAAAGGAATGCCATCATCATTTGCATCAATATGTATTAGTATAAAAACTGATACATCATCATCATCACATCACAAGGCTGTCTCATCATAATACAAGACTGGCTTTACATCACAACTGTCAAGTTGGAAGCTCAGTACTTGTCTCATCTCAATGTCTTGCTTTACGCCACATCACTCAAGCTGGAAGAAAGATACTAGAGTGGCTTTACGCCACAACTCTCAAGCTGGAAGCACAGTACTAGTCTCATCTCATCATCTTGCTTTACGTCACAACACTCAAGATGGAAGCAAGATACTCGTCCTGCTTTACGTCACAACCATCCAGTTGGAAGTAGGATACTAGAATGGCTTTACGTCATAGCTATCCAACCAGAAGCTCAGTGCTAGTCTCATCATATCATCTTGCTTTATGTCACAACCATCAGTTTGGAAGCAAGGTACACATCCTTCTTTACCTCACAACCATCAGGTCGGAAGAGAGGTACTAGACTTTCTTTATGTCGCATCTATACAACCAGAAGCATAGTACTAGTCACACATCATCTTTCTTTATGTCACAACCATCAGGTCGGAAGCAAGGTACTCGTTTCATCTTGCTTTATGTCTGACAACTAGGTCAGAAGCAAGGAACATCTCATCTTGCTTTACGTTTGACAACTAAGTCAAAAGCAAGGAACATCTTATCTTGCTTTACGTCTGACAACTAGGTTAGGAGAAAGGAACATCTCATCTTGATTTATGTCTGACAACTAGGTCAGAAGCAAGGAACACATCTCATCTTGCTTTACATCTGACAACTCAGTCAGAAGCAAGGAACAACAGATCTTGCTTTACGTCTGACAACTCGGTCAGAAGAAAGGAACAAAACATATTGCTTTATGTCTGACAACTAGGTCAGAAGCAAGGAACACCATCTCGTCTTGCTTTATGTCTGACAGCTAGGTCAAAAGAAAGGAACATCATCTCATCTTGCTTTACGTCTGACAGCTAGGTCAGAAGCAAGGAACATCATCTCATCTTGCTTTATGTCTGGCAACTGGGTCAGAAGCAAGATGCACTTCCTGCTTTACGTCACAACCACAAGGTCGGAAGTAGGGAATATCTCATCACAACAACTACTCCCCCTTTCGAGGAAGGTCCTTTCGGACTATGCCAAGCTTATCTCAGAAGTACTCAAACTTCACAAGAGATAGGGGCTTGCTCAACACATCAACAACCTGTTCATCCGTGCTAATGTACTGGAGCTTCAAGGCTCCTCTCTATACCATGTCATGGATGCAGTGATAGAAGATCTCTATGTGCTTCGACTTGTCATGGAATACATGATTCTCTGTCATCTTTATGCAGCTCTGGTTGTCACATAGAATCAAGGTTTCTCTCATCTCTAAGTCAAATAGGCCGGTCAACAACTTTTGAAGCCATATAGCTTCGTAGCTAGCAGAACATGCAACAATGTATTCTGCTTTCGCTGTCCCAAGAGCAATACTTGATTGCTTCCTACTCTGCCACGAGATCATAGTTGATCCTAAACTGAAACAACATCCTGAAGTGCTTTTCCTGTCAGAAATACTTCCTGCCCAATCTGCATCAGTATATCCACTCAATGTGAAATTATGATCTCCATCATAGCTGAAACCATAATCTATTGTACCTTTAAGGTACCTCATCACATGTTTTGTAGCCACTAGGTGCACACGTCTGGGTTCTACCAGAAACTGACTCAAGGTGTTCATGTAAAAACAAATGTCTGGTTTGGTGTTCGTCAAGTACATCAACGATCCAATAATCTGTCTGTACAGTGTGGCATCAATCAAGTCTGATGAAGTATCGACCAACAGCTTTAGCTTCACTTCCGTGGGTGTATTCATGGGCTTTCATTCCAACATGTTGAATCTCTTCAAGATTTCGACCGTGTACTTCCCTTGGTTAAGGAAGATCCTCTCAGGACTCTGCCATACCTCAAGACCTAAGAAATAATGCATTAGGCCAAGGTCTTTCATTTCAAATTCCGAGGCAAGTCTCTTTTGTACATTCAACAATGAGCTTTTCTTTTCTAGTTAAGAATAAGTCATCCACATATAGCAGTAAGATTACTAGCTCATTATTCATAATTTTGAAGTAGAGATTTGAGTCTGCTTTACTCTTGGTAAAGCCTAAGCTCGTCAAGAAACTGTCTATACAACCATACCAAGCTCTAGGAGCTTGCTTCAATCCGTATAAGGTTTTCTTCAATCTACAGACATGAGACCTCCTGTCTTCAACCTCAAATCCTTGAGGTTGCTCTATATACACTTCCTCTTCGATGACACCATTTAGGAAAGCTATCTTCACATCCATCTGGTGCAGCTTCCACTTCATCTTAGTTGCAAGAGCTATGATGGTCCTGATCGAAGTGTATCTGGCCACAGGAGCGAATGTCTCTTCATAGTCAATGCCTTCCTTCTAGGAAAAACCACAAGCAACAAATCTTGCTTTATACTTCTCAATACTTCCATCAACAACATGTTTTATTTTGAAGATCCATTTGGAGGATACCACATATTTATTTCCCGGTCTGGGAACTATTTCCCATACTTCGTTCTTCATTATGGATTGGTATTCCTCTGTCATGGCATCTGCCCATTCTTTTCTCTGAATGGCTTCTTCAAAGCAGGCGGGCTCCTCTTCTAGGAGGTCACACATCAAATCCGTATAACTGGAGAATGGCTTTGGTCTTTTCACCTATCTCGTAGTTCCTTCGAGAACACCGTACTTCTCTCCATCTTGAATAAGCTCTCTAGCCTAGGATGGTTTTCTTTTATGGAGGATCATCATCTGAGGAGGTTCTTGTACTTCTACTATATCATGTTCTTCTAGAAGTTCCTCATCAGGGGAAGTTACGACTTCCCTCACTGGTTCTGCAGCTTTGGGAACCTCCCTTATTGTAGTATTGGGGATTATGAGTTCCTCTTCATATGCCTCTTCAAGCTGGCATAGTTTAGATTTCTTGAGCGTTGCATCTTCATCAAAGGTCACATCCCTGCTGATCTCAATGTGATGTTGACCTGGTATATAGATTTTGAAGGCCTTGGAGACCTCATAGTATCTCACAAGTATTCCCTTCTTCCCTAAAGGGTCTAGCTTGTTTTCTTTTTTCTTTAGGTATATGAATAAACACTGGACAACCAAATATTTTGAGATGGCTTACCTCTAGCTTATTTTCGGTGAACATCTCTTCCGTTGTCTTGAGCTCAAGTGCACTATGGGACAATCGGTTCTGCACATAAACAATTGCCATTGTTGCTTCTGCCCATAAGCGCATAGGAAGATTTTGATCTTCACAGCTTCCAGCATGGTTCCGTTCTTCCATTCATCTACACTGTTTTGTTGGGGATTATAGGGAGTAGTGAGTTCCCTCTAGATCCCAACATCTTTGCAGAAGTTCAAAAACTCTTTTGAGGTATATTCTCCTCCATTATCTGACCTAAGTATCTTAATCTTTCTTTCAGAAAGGTTCTCTATCAAGGCTTTGAATTCCTTGAACTTGTTGAACTCTTCAAATATATCCAGGTCTTAAGAGAGTAATCATCAATGAATGATACATAGTATACATACCCACTAATGGAGGATGATGGCATTGAGCCACACACATCTGAATGAATGAGCTCTAGGGCTCCTTCTGCCTTGCTATCTTTCTTCAGAAATGAGTTCTTGATGTTCTTCCCTTGTGCACATCTATTGCATACACCTTCATGGTCACCTTTGAGTTTTGGTAAACCTGTGACTGCTTTTCATATGTATGGTAGTGCCTTATAGTTGATGTGATCTAATCTTCTATGCCAAGATTCTTCAATGGCATGGGTCATAGTAGCTTCTGAGTGACCCTTCAGCTTATGCAAGCCACCTTCTTCTCTTCCAATGATGATTGCTTCATTTATGGTCTCTTCTTTAGCACGTTGCCTTCTGCAACTTTCACTATAGCTTTTACATGTGACCTGGAGCAAGGTCAACAAAACAACAAGCAAGAATAATATCCTTCTAATAATATAAAGCAATAGCATGAACAATAATCACAGTAGCTCTTTTAGAGTTATCGCTTATAATTTATCTGAAGCAAAGATTAAAGGTAAGGAATACAATACGAAATGAGGTCAACACTCTCATAGTGTTGTGACCAAGCATTATTCCATGGAAACCTGGGACTAACACACGAGGTTTCTCCTAGAGGAGGTGTTAGTTGTATCAAGCAAAGCATATATCTCTATATGCTCACATGCTATTAGGTATAATACTTTACAAAGACTGCTATCTCAACTATAGTCATCAACTTGTCATGTGTACCTTTGAATCTTATCAACTTGATTTAATCAAACCTGGAGCCTTATCTTCAAGAATGAGCACTTGCTTTTCTTCCAAGTCTCCTTCACTCAAGATGATGAGTGCTTTCTTCAACCTATTTGTTGTACTGAGACAATACACTATCTTGATAGAAGGTTAGGTTAGAGGATAATCTCTATGATCAACTTTTAATCCTTCTAATAATTTGATCATAGCTTCAACATGCAACACTGATCAAGATAATGTTATGATAAATAGATGCATATCAGAATAATCACACATGGGTTGCATCATTCATCTGAATGTGTTGGATCTTGAGATCCTTCTGGATCTATGGCAAGAGATCCCTTCTCCTACAAATACTCTTTAGGGTTTAACCATTAAACATATGTGAGTACATACCTCTGATGGAATTTGAAGGTAGTGGCTCCATCTGGTAGCAGTGGTAATCATTACCAACTCTTAAGAAAACTTCAAGGGTGATTGCAACTAGTTCTACGGCTGCAACTGCAACTTGGTACTGCAACTGCAAGTGGTTCTAAGATTGCAATTGCAACTGCAACTAGGGTTTTATGAGGAAACCCTAATTTTTCAAACTTCAAATTTTGAAATTCTGATCTAGGGAATAGATGCACTGAGCTGAGGCGAGTACGCTGGTGTAGTCGAAATTTTGAAAATCCAACTTTTGCCCCCTCAAACTTGATCTGTGGATTTCTGGACTGGTGCTTGTGGTTTTCTGGTACTTATGGTACTCTGGTTTTATGGTACTTTTTGAAACTAGGGTTTCACTTTCCGAGAGATCCAGCCACTGAAAAAGGTGCACTGATGATGCCAAATTGATCCTTAGGGGAGGGTGCAACTTTCTAGATAGTTTTAGGGATGAAAAGCTTCACTTATGAAAAGCCCTAATTTGCAGGTACGACAACAATGATGTTTTTCTCTTGCGAAAGTGCTTCCTTCAGCTTGGCTCTAATACCATGTTAATGTTTAAGCCATTATTATAGATGTTTGCATTTCATTAGATAACAATAACATAATCCAAGATCACTGAGAAATACACAATCACAAGAGACAGAACATTTATCCTGGGAAACCCTCTAGGGGGAAGAAAACCCAGCAAAACTTCCTTAATATAGATAACCAATACAATGTCAAGAGATCTATTATGCTAATACAGAAATTCCTCTCCCAGATATGCGCCACTCTCTCTCTCCTTCTTCTCCAGTAGCAGATCTGAACTTGTCTCTTAGAATGAGCAAGTGAGTTGTGTCTAAGTGAGGCACTAGCCTCCTTTATTTATACAAGTCTGGCATGTGTGAAGTGTCTCTTCACTGGCAGGGCCGACTTCTCAAACTGGGCGGGTAAACCCACCTTTATTATATTTCTGGGTCTCTTTATTATCTGCTGGGGCCGACTTCTTATTATGCCTATTACAATTGTCTTTTGACCAATCCGCANAACCGACATGATCAATCCACAATGGGGATTGATCCTATGAATAATATATCAATAATAATAAGAATACTCTTTGCAGTTACATTATTTCAACAACACTTACTCTATTGCACTGCTTATCAATGGCAATTAAGACACAATTCACTCAAGACCTAATCAAGATAGTGCCTCCAAGTGGATGCACAACTTCTTGAGGGATCACACCAAAGATAACTTATGGAAAAGAAAATATTTAAAAGGGAAAGTGTCCACAAGCACAAATTATGATTACTTAGCGATTTAATCCACAATCATGAGGAGGTGACACGTCTGTGGGGGGCCTGCGCTAGAAAACCACCTGCTCAGACCCCCCCATTAAAGGCAAAAGGTCAAGGGGGGTCCGATATCGGATGATGGCCGTAGATTTGAGTGCACTATGCTCAGCCACCCATATCTGCATGCACCTTAGCACAATGTTCCAAGAGGTCAAATCACTCCTCTCGACCTTGGATATAACACATTTTGTGGATTTTTAGCCCGCTTTCCTTCATTTTTTCACCGAGGGGTCAATTCCTAAGGGAAATCACTTCTTTACAAAAATACGTGCTAACAAAAATAACAATAACTTTGATGAAAACATTGAACAATATAAAATGAACTTCATAAATGATAAACCTAATGAAGGCTCACGTTTTGTACTAGTTGATTATTTCTTGCCCCATATAAGTGTTTTATCATCAATCTTTTTGATACATAATTGATTCTGAAACGTCATTAAGTTGTTTAATGCACTTTTCTTCACTATGTGATCCCTAAATAAACCTTTGCATGTCAACATTTTTTTCAATATGTGAAAACGGGCTTTGGAAAGTTTAATTTCTTAATAGTTTCAATTAATGATGACATACTCCCATCATTCTTCCTCTTCAATGTTACTAAAAAGTGACTAAACATGTGATGAATATGGTCATGTGTGTGCCCAACAAGAAGAAAACCAACTTTGACCTTTTGAAAGATTCCCAGTTCAACAAACATGTTTAGATATCTAAATACAATCTATTTTTTTTTCATTGTTGGCGTTGACAGTGGAGGACGATTACTAGATTAGTGGGTAAGCACATGATGAATTGTGGTGATGGTTAGATTTGCATCATTGTGAATATTTGGAGTTGTGAAGTACACCCTTGGAGACATTTCTCCCTAAAAAAACCTACAATGAACAAAATGAAATTGAATAAAATTCTCTTGTAAATTTTTAGGCCCTAGAGACAAAATGTGGCAAAATGGTTTTTTCTTGATCCATGCCATCAATTATCAAACCTATAATTTATGGAGTAGTATAACACTTCTTTCAATGTTTGTACAACTTTTTTCGTTCACTTGATTATTGATTGCGATGTTCTTGAAGTGTTTTGATAATGAAATCTACACATAACATAAAATGAAAATATTAATAATGAGTTTTCATAATTGATAACTATCCAATTCTAACAAATAATTTTGTAAAGATATACCTCTCTTTCCGCCCCTTTAGATTTATCCCTTATTGATTTAAGATAAGCACATGTACTACAAACCCCCATCCTCGACTTCCTAGCAATACGAACATTGTTGTTTTTTTTTTTTTCATATTCTTGTAATATGTAATGAAATTACCATTTCCTTCAACACCTTCAATGTGTTATTTTTATAAGTTGTAGATTTCATGCCTTGAGAAATTATCTAGAATATGTACTTTGTCGCTATCTAGCATATACTCTCCATGCTTGGAAACAAAGTCACACATCCATGAAATTGCAGTGTTTGATAATGACCCACTCTCTCATCCATGATGTGCTTTTGAATAAAATGTAGGATCCTTTTCCAATGTTGTTTGGATTCTTGATAGATGAAGATTACTGATTGAGTGAATTCTCTTAAATGCCTTGTTGTAAAGTAAAATATTTCCAGTGCGATAATCATACCTTGTCTTTATACATATCATGCACCCCACTAAATATGAATTTTGCGTTCTTCTATTCATTGACAAAGTATGTCTTCCTTTTCTCCAAGGCATACTTGTAATCTAACCTTTCAAACAATTCTTTTGACAACATTCAGTTGATATCAAATCACTAATAGAACTTGAGCTAGTGAGAAATTATTTTCTAGACCTTGTATAACTGGAATGATTTGGATTGACATAAACAGGTCTATTCATGTTCCTGGTCCTGGTCTCAAATGCAATGTTTCTTTGGATTGTATCCATTATGTTTATGGAAATTTCATCATCCTCACTAGAAGGAATATCCTCATCACTAGGAGGAATATCATCCTCATTATAGTCATACTCAACATTGTTAGGAGACCCAATAAGGGAATATCAACCACCTTGAATTTCTGCACTTGAATGACTTAGAACATGATCTTCGTTCAGAGGCCCATCACAATATTCATTGTTAATCTCATCGTTAAGAGGGATATCAAACTCAATAGAAAAATTATTACCATCCGCACCAATGTCATTGGATCTGCCATGAAGGTCTTCACTTGAAGGAAAATATTCATCATATTGAAGACTGTCAGTGCCATTAAATTATTCACGAGGAGGAATGAATTCATTAGTAGAAACATCATCATCGATGCCTTTAAAATCCTCACTTGAGGAAAATCATCATTATCATCATTGGTGCCTTTAAATACCACACTTGGAAGAAAGTCTCCATGATCATCATAATAATATTCATTTATTTTAAAATCCCCACTTGGAGGAAAATATTCATCATTATTAACACTATCATCATTTGAAACATCCTCATATTTCTCCTCTACACCAATGCTGTCATTGAAATCTTCATCACTTCTTGCGTTAAATTCATCACTAGGAGGAAGTTATCATCCCAATCATTTAAACTATCATCAAAATTATCACTTGGAGGTAGATTTTGAGTATTGTCCACATCATTGATGCTATAATTAAACTGTTGAGAATAATATCACCATCATATTCCCCCCCCTTCATCAATGGTTCCTTGAAAGTCCTCATATTTAGATATTTCTTCATCAACATTCTCAATCTCGTTACTTGCACTATAATCAAACTTCTCACTATGTGAAAAATATAATTCTTCATTGACATTATAAGCATTTCCATAATATTCACTAATACCAATAGAAGACGTATGACACCCCAACCCCATTGAAATCCCCTTCCCTTCCTATTGATTTTTTTTTTTTAAAGTTAAATGATATGTTTTTTTTTTCTTCTTAAAATAACTATTATTTAGATTTTTATTTTAGAATGATAATTTTTCTTTTTAAAATTTTTGTCTTTAAATGTGTTTTTCTCTCTTCTCAAATTTTGTTTTTTGGATTTTGTATTTTTTCCTTTCTGAATTCTATAACTTTTTTCTTAATTGTTTTTCTCTTTTTCTCAAATTTTGTTTTTTGGATTTTGTATTTTTTCCTTTCTAAATTCTATAATTTTTTTTCTTAATTTTGTTATTAAAATATATGGTTCAATTTTCAATTCAATATTTTGAAAATTATTTTTAATTTTCTTTTAATATTATGATCTTTTAATAAGTCTTTTTAATTAAAAATTTAAAAACATTATTAATATTAAAATAGTATTTATATTATTCATTTTAAAAAAAAGAAAAATGACATCAAGGAGGACATCTATGAATGTCTATGGATTAGGGATTGCCATCATAGCATCCAAAACTACAGTTGACGCCTTTTAGAATGGTAGCTAACAAAATACTAACTCTTTTGTTCAAGGCCCAACAATTGAGTTGACGAAAACTATGCAGAATGTTAGAGATTAGAAATTTACATTAGGTGAAAGAAAAATGGAGCATTCATGGTATGTGAAGGACAAACAAAGCACTAGTGGAGAAAACATATATTTGTATTGTGTTGAGTTTAAACACATGCAATAAAATTATCAACTACTTGGTTTATTACAAGATATATGTTTGGTATCAAGCATAAAGATTGTATATGCACTTTTAAAACAGGCCAAGACATATGTGAAGATTAGATATTGTTTCAAAATGAACAATTGTAACATGTAAACATGTTTTAAAAAATTATGTGTGTGTATTGTGTGAGACATTGAAGGAGACGATGTAAGTTTGTTTATTCTTATTTATGTGTTATGTATTTTTTTTTCCACGAAAAAAAGCGCAATTTTATTCATTCGAAGAGAACCAAATTTCATTTTGTAGGTTCTTTTAAGCACGTATCTCAACCTTGGATAAAAGGATCCAAGAAAAACAAGGCTAAAAACCCTAAGAGAGATTACAACCTGAAGGCATTAGAGATCAAAAGGACATAAACAGTAATCCAAGAATGGAAATGAGAACAACAAAGGGTCAAGGCCCCCACCAGGAGATAAAAACATCGAGAGAAACAAATAAAAAAGAAACTCTGGAAACTGGATGGACTAGGTCAAAGTGGAATAACAACCACACACCAAAGAACCGATCTGTGTATACATCAAACCCTGAACATACCATAAAATTGGATGGACCAGGTCAGAGAAGTATAGAAACCACACACCAAAAGCATCGATCTTTGTATACATCAAACCCTGAACATACCAAAAAAATGGGGAAGAGGACCATAGACTGCAGGGAACCAACCCCCAAGAAAACCCTGTCGAGAGTGAGTGAACCAACCAAGAAATACAAAAAATGGAATGGACCAGGTCTGAGTGACATACATACCCCTCAAAGGGAAGAGAGATTCCAATAACTATTTGACCCACCGGCTGCAATATCAATACTCAACATAAAATAATTGAAACCGAAGACAAACATCAAGGGTATGCATCAAACCCTGACAATGATCCTAAAACAAGGAGGCAGATTTGGAAGAAGGCTCACAATAGATGGGGAGGAGCCCCACAGAGAGATGGTGCCAAAAAACAAACTAGAGAAGGCCACAGACCCTGGCTATATTGAAGAAATAAAAAATGGAAGAAAAGATGGAAGGGCATGGAGCTGAAGGCACCTAGCTTGTCCCAAACCCTCCACACCACAGAGGCATCAGACACCCAAGCCGAACCAACAGGAATCCGCATGTTATCACATGCTAATTTGTATTAATTTTTCCAAAGCAATGCCAAATTGGCACCATCTCTAAACATGATTAAAAGGATTTCAGAGTTGGTGGACAGATAAACTTTAGCATGGCGCTAAAATAACAGGGTTACCTATATCACATATTGCAATAAGATCAACGGTCGAGAGTGATTGCGGGGAAAGAAGCTGTGCGAGGTTTAATTTTGAAGAGAGGTCATGCAATTTAAACCACATTTTTCTCTCTGGAGTACGTGGCGTCACCAGGTACATTGTGGAATTAAAAGCGGGTTTCCTCAAACCACTTTCTTGTGCCCCCACAAAATAGAAAAGTAGTTGATCGGGTCCGAAGTATCATGGATCGTGAGTTCTTGAGATCAATGACTGAGAGCGATTGTGGGGGGAGAAGTTGTGTGGGTTTTAATTTCAAAGGGTGGTCCCGCAATTTAAACCACAATTTTCTCTCAGGGGTAAGTGACATCATTGGGTGCATTGCAAGACGAAAGGTGGTTTACCTCAAAACCACTTCCACGCGTCACCGCAAAATAGAAAAGTATAAAGGGACTTTAGTCATTTATTTTATTTTGATTATTATTTAAGCCTTGACTGTTAGAACCTTGGTGTGACCACCGTCTTCCACTTGCAGCTCAACAATACACAAACTGCACACCATTTCTGCTTGTTGCAAGGTATTTTTCATCACGACCATGGATCCCATCATAACCTTAGACGCAGAACAAGTGGCAAAGAAAGGGACCGAAACGCCAGAGGAGCTAGAATCCAGATCACAAAACGTTTCTTTGTAATCATTGTAATCAGTTTTAAACCGAAGGAACTCAACTTGTATAAATATTAGGAGTTCCAAATGTATTAGGGGGGGGACTTTCAGCCAGGAAGGCGAAGGGACTGTGTGTAAATTTCTTAGAATGTCCTTATGAATTAATACAAGAGTACAATGCTCTCTGATAGCCAAGATTCATCACAATGTATTCTTTAGTGTGTTTTCTTCTAGTTCACATTCATTTCACTTCTGTTATTTCTTCTAAGCATAGCTAAGAGTACATGATTGGAATTCATCCTTGATAGATGCTCCTTTCATATGGTTAATGCAGTTTTTGTGTTTAATGATTACAGGTCCAAAATTCACTCTCTGTTAAGTTCTCTATTCATTGTAGTCAACCTTATGTTATTTCTTCTAAAGTTGCAATTGAGAATTCATCTTTGTTTGATGCTCTCATTTGTAATGGGATTTTCTCTTTTCTGTCTTGCCATCATCTGAATACTATTTATCGCTGAAGGATATGCTTACTTTGCCTCTGTTCCCTGAGGAGTACGTTAGTCGTATAAATATTCATAGTGTATCTCAGGATTTGACCCCATTGCCCAATGTTTTCTTCCTCTTGCTTGTCCTACCAACCCTTTTAAAAACTAAAACAAAACCCCTCCTATTGAAGAATCCGACGTCTGTGTGCTCATTGCCAAATCATTTTTTGAGTATTTTTAGTCTTTACATATTTGAGAGAGCCCTTTCCGGTTGGAAGGGTCAGAATATAACCTAAAGTTGGTTTGTAGGTTACCTTGGCATTTCTTTGATGCATCCCAAATAAATTACCAAGTTCTAACATTTTGGCGCCGTTGTCGGGGAGCGAAGGTGAAATATTCCCTGGGATAAACGAAAAAGTTCAGATCCGAGTAATGATGGTGAAAAGTATTCAGACATAGAAAGGTTGTACATCATTCACCTCATGAATCCATTTTCAAGAATCTATAATTCAAAACTTTCATGGTGACTTCACTGTCCAAAGACTCAGTAGCCTAAATATTTTATTGATGACTCCACTACTTCAAGATGGATCATAGAATTGCAAGGTATGCTCCAATGAATCTCTCTCATATTCTTGGCTTTCCAAATCGTATTCCACAAATATATTGGAAAAAATATTTTCCTAAATTCAAAGATGGGAAAGGAAATGATGTTGACTTGCACTTGATTAGATTTCACATGCACATACGTAAGCTGGGGGTTGAATTTCATGTGGATTGTTTGATGAAATTTTTTATGGCTACTCTAGAGGGGAAAACACGATTATGGTATGAAGGTTTAAAACGAGACAACTTATACTCTCTTAAGGATTTCCACATAACATTCTTTAAGCATTATGGAGAATCTAATCCTTCATTCTTGGTGTTTAAAGATTGTTGTGAATTTTGTGAACATTTCATTAAGTACCTTGAAAATGATTTTGGTAATGAAGGGTGTATGAATGATGAAATCATAGAAGACCTTTATGAATATTCATCCCAACAACAAATAGTAGCCCCTCCTTTGGCTGAAGATGTAGGTGATCAAGAAATTGTTGCTAAAAATCATTTTCCTTCTCCTAAACTTGATGAAGATATTCAACAAGATTTCCAGCAAGACAAAGTGCTTCAAAGTTGTCTTTCTTCCCATGTGAATGATGTGGCTGTTCAAATTTTAAGTGACTTAGACATCGCCGATGATTCTAAAACTGCATCTATGGAGACTTCAAGCAGTGAACCAACAAATGATATGGAGTTTGAAGAAAGAAAAAAAATAGTGTATGCCACTTTTCAATCAGAAATACATAAAGATAATGAAGAGGCAACTGTTTTATTTAATTCCTTTGAAAATCATGGTTTTGAAAATGAATCCATGTGAACTATAGACTATGAAATAGTTCATGCTGTTAGCTTTTCACATTTTCAAAAAGATAATGAGCATGAACTTATTTCTTTTCATTCATTTGAAAGTCAAAATGATAGTCCTCAAGCAAAATTCCTGAAGGTTAACAAAACCAAATCAAAATTGTTTGATGAACAAGATGATAGCCTTGCTACACATAATATGTTTTTCATACTTTAAAATTTTCAAGGATGTATGAATGTTTTTGTTGATATGCATGGAAAAGTAGACAAACATATTGCTGCCATTTCATTTGACAATGTTCTCAGAACTGAAGAAATAGAGCAATAACAACAAACACTTATGAATGAGGCTTGTCTTTCTGTTTTTGTTCATCAAGAAGAAATTATTTTTCATGGTTTTCAAGATCATGTGGCCATCCTATTACAATCATCAGTGAAGAAGGATTTTTTTTCATTCATAAGCTCAGATTTTGGATTCAATTTTTATTTTCAGCTGCCATCTTTTACATTTGTTTGCCTGCTTAAGAAAAATGTGAGCATAGGACAATCGGGAAGCCAATTGATTGATTGGCTGCATTGGTACTTTAGTATCACTTGATTGAGTATTCATTTCAATAGTTTTAGAGTATATAGGAGTGTGCAAATAATCTTGCTAGTCAAGCAGTTTTCAATTTGGGTTTTCAGAAATATGTACATTCAGATTGTAGTAGTGTATTTAGCGTTTAGTTTTGAATCGAGAGCAGTGTATAGACTTGGGTTTTTGGTGGATACCGGTGACAGGTCAAAGAAGTGCACACACATGTTTTGGGAGCAACCCAATGGATCCAGAACCGAGTCTACGAGTTCTTTTCTACCTCATTGGGAGGATAGAATCCCCGTTGGAGCCAATGTTATCACATGCTAATGTGTAATAATTTTTCCAAAGCAATGCCAAATTGGTGCCATATCTAAACATGGTTAAAAGGATTCTAGAGTTGGTGGACAGATAAAATTTAGCGTGGCGCTAAAATAGCATGTTACCCAGATCACAGATTGCAACAAGATCAACGATCGAGAGCAATTGCAGGGGTCGAAGCTATGCGGGGTTTAATTTTGAAGAGTGGTCCTGCAATTTAAACTGCAGTTTTCTCTCTGGAGTACGTGGCATCACCAGGTGAATTGCAGAACGGAAATCATGTTGCATCAAACCACTTTATTGCGCCCCCGCAAAATAGAAAAGTAGTTGATCGGGTCCGAAGTATTGTGGATAGTGAGTTCTCGAGATCAATGGTTGAGAGAGATTACGGGGGGCAAAGTTGTACAGGTTTTAATTTCAAAGGGCGGTCCCGCAATTTAAACCATAGTTTTCTCTTGGGGGTATGTGGCTTCAGCGGGTGCGTTGTGGGAAGAAAGGCGGGTTACCTCAAAACCACTTCCTCACGCCCCCACAAAATAAAAAAGTATAAAGGGACTTTAGTCATTTATTTTATTTTGATTATTATTTGAACACTGACCGTTAGAACCTTGGCACGACCATCGTCTTCCACTTGTAGCTAAACAATACACCAATTGCATGCCATTTCCACTTGTTGCCAGGTATTTTTCATCACGACCATGGATCCCATTATAACCTTAGAAGCAGAACAAGTGGTGAAGAAAGGGACCAAAATGCCAGAGGAGCCATAATCTAGATCATGAAACATTTCTTTGTAATCATTGTAATTAGTTTCGAACCGAAGGAACTCAACTTGTATACATATTAGGATCTCCAAATGTATTAGGGAGGGACTTTTAGACAGGAAGGCAAAGGGACCATGTGTAAATTTCTTAGAATTTCCTTATGAATTAATACAAGAGTAAAATTCTCTCTAATAGCCGAGATTCATCATTGTGTATTCTTTAGTGTGTTTTCCTCTAGTTCACATTCATTTCACTTCTGTTATTTCTTCTAAGCATAGTTAAGATTACATGATTGGAATTCATCCTTGATAGATGCTCCTTTAAAATCGTTAATGCAATTGTTGTGTTTAATGATTACATGTCCATAATTCACTCTCTATTAAGTGCCATGCTCATTGTAGTCAACCTTATGTTATTTATTCTAAAGTTAAAATTGAGAATTCATCTTTGTTTGATGCCCTCATTTGTAATGGGATTTTCTCTTGTTAAGAACCAAACATCAATATAGCATAGAAAAACCTTAGGAAAAGTACTCAATGCCTTGAAAAAAAGATAATTTCAGATAATGAGCCTCTTCGAGGGGGCAACCTCCTTTTACCCCACTTAAATGTTCAAGTACAAGATGA
>ML787257.1:100610-111265 GCA_009831015.1 Picea engelmannii
AAATTGATTAGGTTCTAAATATAAAGAAGCAATTCGTACCTTTTGTGTATGTGGCACATTATGGAGATCAAAGAATTGCTCCATCCGAAGTATCCATGTGATTGGGTCCTTGCCATCAAACTTCCTCATATCAATCTTAGGAATGTGGTTGGTTTTCAAACCAAAGTTGGAGTTTCTCCATTCTTGATTCACCTTCCTTGTGTCCTCATCATGAATTTCATGGGATTCATTTCCACTTTCGAGTGTCTTCTCTGTTACAAATTTTTTCAATACTTCCATGATCTCCCCTTTTAAGCCATCCAACTTAGCTTCTATTAAATCCATCAACTTAGATTCCATTCAATCCATCTTCTTTTGTAGTTAATTTATGTCCCTACGCATTTCTTCACCTTCATCAAGAGTCCAATTAGGATTTTCTGGAGGCTTATTTGGTGTAGAAGGTCCCTTTTTTGGTGGCATGTTGGCCAAGTATCACTTTTGAATCTTGATTTTGAGGTGGTTCTGCTAGACAATATTTATTCTATTCTATCTCCCAAGTTTTGGCCCTTCTGGGTATGAAAATTTCTTTTAGGTAGTTCTCTGATATTTCTTCTCTACAATGCCACAGTTATGATCAAAATTGGATGTGCCAAGTGGAATTTATGGTAAATTCCTCACAACTTGCCGATTGTTGGCCTTTCCAGGATATCTCACTTGTATAGCATTCCCCACACAAAATAATTGATACCAAATTTTGAAACTCACACCCAAAATACTATAGACTGTGCATGATCCAATGAAATCAGTCCCACTCAATTTGGATACTCTAGCAAGAAGTTATGATTGTTTTACCTCGAACACCTTCTTGAGACTAGTCAATAGGACTAGTCAGATACCCTATCTTACACAAGGTGTATATACAAATTTAAGATGACCCAGAAGATGAACCTTTTACCACAGATACCTTACTAATTTTTGTAAATGGCCTCCATAGTTCAGGGTATGAGACATTACAGAAATTTTTTTATAGCAAAAATTCCGCAATGACTCATTTCAGGATGATTCCAGAACCCTATCTTGTACAGGCTGTATCTCTAAAATTATAAGGCCTCATGAGCTAAATTTTGAATCCAACATACCTTGATCCATATACTAAATATGTTCCAAGCCATTCCTTCTGAAACATTGTAGAAAATAAGTTATAGCGAAAATTCCACGGTGTCTCAGATATAGCAGAGAAACCCCAAGACCTTGAGCTCTGAAACCATATGTTAAGAACCAAACATCAATATAGCATAGAAAAACCCCAGGAAAAGTACTCAACGCCTTAAAAAAGAGATAATTTCAGATAATGAGCCTCTT
Source organism: Picea engelmannii (assembly GCA_009831015.1). NCBI lineage: Eukaryota > Viridiplantae > Streptophyta > Pinopsida > Pinales > Pinaceae > Picea > Picea engelmannii. Next base: position 101,952 of record ML787257.1, read on the forward strand.
CGAGTGGGAAACCTCCCTTTACCCCACTTAAATGTTCAAGTACAAGATGATTCAAAATGAAAATGTCTCCTTGGTATATATAGGAGACTAGGAGGTATAATTACAACTAATGGCCTAAAGCCGACATAAATAAAATAACATTACTAATATAATATGCACCAATTAAGGGGTAATGAGACAATATTAGGGCTTAACATCTCTTTTCTATCTTGCCATCATCTGAATACTATTTATTGCTGAAGGATATGCTTACTTTGCTTCCATTCCCTTAGGAGTACATTAGTTGTATTAATATTCATAGTATATCTCAGGATTTGACCCCATTTCCCAATGTTTTCTTCCTCTTGCTTGTCTGACCAACCCTTTTAAAAACTAAAACAAAACCTGTCCTATTGCAGAATCTAACTTTTGTATGCTCATTGCCAAATTGTTTTTTGAGTATTTTTAGTATTTACATGCTTGAGAGATCCCTCTCTAGTTGGAAGGGTCAAAATCCAACCTAAAGTTGATTTGTAGGTTACCTTGGCATTTCTTTGATGCATCCCAAAGAAATTACCGAGTGTGAACACCACAGAAGAACAAAAAAAAACCGAACGAACTCGCCATAGCATAAAAAAAACTAGAACTGGATCCGCAGATAGGAACAAGAGCGTGGGAGAAGGTCGTTGCGATCAAGAGCCAAGGCACTGACCTATAGGCTGGAACAAAGAAACAAAAAGTGGGATTGCGGCTAGGGTTTCCCTAGCCGCAGTCCCTTGTTGTTTTTATGATTATAAAATTTTGTTTTTCATTTATGTGTCATGTATTATTATAAGTACCATGATGTTTTTTTAAAAACTTATTTAACACCAAAATGTTGTATTTTATTTTTATGGGATTTTGTTGTGTTACTTTCATGTATGTTGATGGGGATTTATTTTAAAGAGAAAAATATCATGGAAGTCATCAATGTATTTCATATCATCAAGGCACAAGAAGTAAGAAAAAATAAACAAAAAGTAGCATAAGTTCAAACTGTAAGAGTAATGACACATGAGAAATAAAGAAGAAAGAAAATCCAACAATCTAATAAGGTTAAAAAGGTTACATTGTTAAGGTTTAAGCTATTATTGAGTTTCTTTTCATTTCATTAGATAACAATAGCATAGATATGATCACTGAGAAATACACAATCACAAGAGACACATCATTTATCCTGGGAAACCCTCATGGGGGAGAAAACCCAACAAAAACTTCCTTAATATGGATAGCCAATACAATGCCAAGACATAACTCAAACAAATACATAAAGTCCTCTCCCAAAAATGTGCCTCTCTCTCTCTTCTTTCTTCTCCAACTGCAGCTCTGAACTTGTGCTTTGATGAACAAGTGAGTGTGTGTCCAAATGAGGTGCTAGCCTCTTTATTTATACAATCTGGTAGGTGACTTTTTACTAGTAGGGCCGACTTCTCAATCTGGGTGGTTATAACCAACTTTAATTAATCTGGGGGCCGAGTTCTCATTCTTCCTATTACAATTAGGGGTTTACCAATCCACAAAAGGGGATTTGGTTATTTACCATACCTAGCATGATAAATCCACAAAAGGGGATTGATCTAATGAATAATAGATCAATAATAAATAGAATACTCTTTGCAGTTATATTATTTCAACACTCCCCCTTAACAAGAAGGGTATTCTACAACAACATTAGGTGAGAGAGAGGACAACATCATCAACAACATCTTGGAACATTGACTGGCGTATCTATAAATCATCAAAAGTTTTTCTCAGCAACAACATCGTCATTCACAATGGATTGAAATCATCATTTGCATCAATATGGATTAGTATAAAACTAATACATCATTATCATTGCATGAGGCTGACCACATCATCACAGCACGAGGCTGGCACATCATAACAACATGAGGCTGGCACACTGCACAACAATTAAGCTGGAATCACAACACAACAATTAAGCTGGAATTACAACACAACAATTAAACTGGAATCTCAACACAACAATTAAGCTGGAATCACAACACAACAATTAAGCTGGAATCACAACACAACAATTAAGATGGAATCACAACACAACAATTAAGCTGGAATCTCAACACAACAATTAAGATGGAAGCACAACACTAGGTTGGCATCACCACACAACAATTAAGCTGGAAAAACAACACTAGACTGACATCACCACACAACAATTAAGTTGGAAGCACAACACTAGGCTGGCATATCAACACAACACTACCCCCCCTATTGAGGGAGGTCCTTTCGAACTATACCAAGCTTATCTTGAAATTTCTCAAACTTTACACGAGATAGAGGCTTGGTCAACACATCGACAACCTGTTCATCCATGCTAACATATTGGAGCTTTATGGCTCCTCTCTACACCATGTCACAGATGTAATGGTATCGGATATCAATGTGTTTTGACTTGTCATGAAATACCGGATTATCTGTCATCTTTATACAGCTCTAGTTATCACAGAGGATCGTGGTTTCTTCCATATCTAGGTCGAATAGACCAGTCAACAACTTACGAAGACATATGGCTTCACAACTGGTAGAACACACAACAATGTATTTTGCTTCCGCTGTACTGAGAGAAATGCTTGATTGCTTCCTACTCTACCATGAGATCATGGCTGATCCCAAACTAAAACAACATCCTGAAGTGCTCTTCCTATTAGAGACACTTCCAGCCCAATCTGAATCAGTGTACCCACTTAGTGTGAAATTATGATCTCCATCATAACTGAGACCATAATCTAATGTACTCTTAAGGTACCTCATCACATGTTTTGCAACAACTAGGTGAACATGTATGGGTTCTACCAAAAATTGACTCAAAGTGTTCACGACAAAACAAATATTTGGTGTAGTGTTCTTCAGATACATCAGCAATCCAATGATCTATCTATACAACGTGGCATCAATCAATTCTGACTAAGTGTCAACTGGAAGCTTCAGCTTCATTTCCATGGGTGTATTCATGGACTTTCACTCCAACATATCAAATCTCTTCAGGATTTCAATTGCATACTTCCCTTGGTTAAGGAAGATTCTCTTTGGGCTTTACTATACCTCAAGACCTAAGAAAAAATGCATTAGGCCAAGGTCTTTCATCTCAAATTCTGAAGCGAGATTCTTCTTACATTCGGTGATGAGATTTTCTTCTCCATTTAAGAATAAGTCATCCACATACAACGATAATATCACCGACTTATCATTCATAACCTTGAATTAGAGGTTAGAATCAACTTTACTCTTGGTAAAGCCCAAGCTCGTCAGAAAACTGTCTATCCTTCCATACCAATCTCTAGGAGCTTGCTTAAACCTATATAGATCCTTCTTCAACTTGCAGACATGAGTCTTCCTGTCTTCAACTTCAAATCCTTGAGGTTGTTCTATATACACTTTTTTTTCAATGACACCATTTTGGAAGGCTATCTTTACGTCCATCTGGTGTAACTTCCACTTCATCTTAGATGCAAGGGCTATGATGGTTCTGATCGAAGTGTATCTGGCTACAAGAGTGAATGTCTCTTCATAGTCAATGCCTTCCTTTTGATAAAAGCCATGAGAGACAAACCTTGCTTTGTACTTCTCAATACTTCCATCATCATGTTTTATTTTGAAAATCCATTTGGAAGATACCACATCCTTTCTCTTTGGCCTGGAAACTATTTCCCATACATCATTCTTTATTATGGATTGGCATTCTTCTATCATGGAATCTACCCATTCTTTCTTATGAATGGCTTCTTCAAAACAGGTAGGCTCCTTCTCTAGGAGATCACACATCAAAGCCATATAACTGGAGAATGGATTAGGTATCTTCACCGGTCTCGTGGTTCCTTCAGGAACACCATACTTCTCTCCATCAATAAGCTCCCTAGCCAAAGAAGGATTTCTCTTATGGGAGATCGTCATCTGAGGGGGTTCATGAAATTCTACTATGTCATGATCTTCTAGAATTTCTTCATCAGGGGAAGTTATGACTTCCCTTACTAGTTTTGCAATTCGGGGAACTTCCCTCACTGCAACTCTGGGAGCTACAGGTTCCTCTTCATACACTTATTCAAGCTGGCATCTTCTGGATTTCTTGAGTGATGCGTATTCATCAAAGGTCACATCCCTGTTGATCTCAATATGATGGTGACCTGGTATATAAACCCTGAAGGCCTTAGAGACCTCACAGTATCCAAAAAAGATTCCCTTCTTTCCTGAAGGGTCTAGCTTGTTTCTCTTCTCTTTCAGAATATGTACAAATACTGGACAACCAAATATTTTGAGATGGATTACTTCTGGCTTCTTTCCAGAGAACATCTCTTCAGGGGTCTTGAACCCAAGTGCATTATGGGACAATTGGTTTTGTACATATACTGTTGTTTTTTCTGCTTCTACCCATAATCACATTGGAAGATCTTGATCATGGATCATGGTCTTCACTGCTTCCATTATCATTCTGTTCTTTCTTTCTGCCACACCATTTTGTTGAGGATTGTAAGGAGTGGTGAGCTCCCTCTTAATCCTGACATCTTTGCAATAGTTTAAAAACTATTTTGAGGTGTATTCTCCTCCATTATCTGACCTGAGTATCTTGATCTTTCTTTCATAAAGATTCTCTATCAAGGCTTTAAATTCCTTGAATTTACTGAACACTTCATCTTTTGATTTCAACAAGTAAACCGAGGTTTTATGAGAATAATCATCAATAAAATATACATAGTATACATACCCACTGATGGAGGGTGATGGAATTGGTCCACACACATCTGAGTGAATTAGTTCTAGTACTCCTTCTGCTTTTCTGTCTCTTTTTGGAAAGGGGTTCTTGATGTTATTCCCTTGTGCACATCCATCGCACACACCTTCATGGTCAACCTTGAGTTCTGGTAGACCCGTGACTACCTTGCATATGTACGATAATTCCTTGTAGTTGATGTGTGCTAATATTCTATGCCAAAGTTCACATGGATTCTCAATGGCATGGGTCATGGCTGCTTCTGAGTGACCCTTTAGTTTATACAATCGACCTTCTTCTTTTCCAATGATGATTTCCTCTTTCATGGTTTCTCCTTTAGCCCACATAAGAACTTTTCCATCTATAAAGGAAATTCAGAAGCCTTTCTTTTCTAAAATTGATATGGAAAGTAGGTTCTTTGTCAAACCTGATACATAGAGTACGTCCTTCATCTTCATTGGAGTCCTTGAATTAAGCTTGTAGTTTGATTCTCCCACTCCCTTGATAGGGTATTGATAATCATATCCAAGTGTAACTTTATGAGAAAAAATATTTTCTAAAAGGCAAGAGAGAACATCTCTTTGACCTGTCATGTGCTTGGAAGCACCACTATCAATGAGCCAAGTGTCCTCTCTAGTTGTTACTGATTCTGAGAGGGCCGAGATTAAGACATAGTCTTTAATTTGTTCTCTTAACATCTTTGCGGGTGTCTCTTCATCTTCGACTGCATGGGCATGATGTCTCTTATTTTTCCTCTTGTATTCTTCTCTTCTAGCTAGACAATGTCTCACAATATGCCCCATCTTGTCACAATGGTAGCATTGGACAAATGAGTAATCTCTTTCCTTTCTTTGTCTTTTCTTCTGGAACGCCTTAGGTTGAGATTCTTTATGTATGAATTTGTTTTGGGGGTGAGACTCTTTATGGGTTTCTTTCTAGAAGTAAGACTTCTTTCTTCCTCCTTTAGTGTGAGTAGCTAGGGATTGATCTTCATCTCTTGATAGTAAAGCTTCTCGGTTAGCTACTCTTGTTTCTTCTTGAATACATTCTTCCCAAAGACTATCAAATTTTAGTTTCTCCGTTCTATCACAAATAATTTGGATGAATGCATCCCAATCTCTTGTGAGACCATTAAGGGTCATCATTATAAGTTCATCTTCGTCTATAGCATCTCTGAACGCTTATAGTTGTTCTTTGAATTGAGATATTTTGGAGAAATATTCTTGGATTGATTCTCCTCTCTGCATCCTTGTATTCTTGAGCTAAGTTCTTAGATTCATCTTCCGGTTTATGTTCTTTCCTTCATATAGTCTAGTTAGGGCATCAAACATTTGTTTCAGAGTCTTATTTGATGACACTTGAGGAATCAAGTGATCCTTGATCGAATCCGCAATGATTCTTTTGGCCCTAATTATGTCCTTGTGGTGTTTTTCTTTATCTGCAGCATCAACAGGTTCTGGAACTTCTTCTTTGACGAATCTTGCTAGGTCACTCTCTTCAAGAATGAGACCAATCCTATACTTCCAGGCACGTGAGTTTTCCACACCTTCCAGCTTGTTAACAAGCTTAGTGCTTACAGACATCTTTTACCCGGGGCTAGGAAAATGACCAAAAATGAAAATGCTCAAAATTAAATTCTGAACTTACCAGGAGGTGCGCTTGGCTGAGGCGAGTAGCCTGGTGTGGTTAGATTTTAGAAAATCCAACTTTTACCCTTTTAAACTTGATCTACAGATTTCTGGATTGGTGCTTCTGTTTTTTTGGTACTGCTGGTACTCTGGTACTTCTGGTACTTTTGGTACTCTAGTTTTCTAGTACTTCTGGTACTCTAGTACTTTTGGTACTTATGGTACTCTGGTTTTCTGGTACTTCGTGAAAACTAGGGTTTCACTTTTCGGGAGATCTAGCCACTGAAAATTTGCGTTGAGGATGCCAAAGTGATCCTTGAGGAAGGGCACACTTTTCTAGATGGTTTTGGGGATAAAATATTTCTTCAACAAAAATCCCTAATTTGAATCTACGACAACAATGACGTTTTTCACTTTCTCTTGTGAAATATGCTCTCTTCAGCTTAACTCTGATACCATGTTAAGGTTTAAGATATTATTGAGTTTCTTTTCATTTAATTAGATAAAAATAGCATAGATAGGATCATTGAGAAATACACAATCACAAGAGACACATCATTTATCTTGGGAAACCCTCATGGGGAAGAAAACCCAACAAAAACTTCCTTAATATGGATAGCCAATCTAATGTCAAGAGATAACTCAAACAAATACAGAAAGTCCTCTCCCAAGAATGCGCCTCTCTCTCTCTTCTTTCTTCTCCAATTACAGGTCCGAACTTGTGCTCTGATGAACAAATGAATGTGTGTCCAAATGAAGCGCTAGCCTCTTTATTTATACAATCTGACTGGTGACTTTTTACTGGCAGGGCCAACTTCTCAATCTAGGTGGTTATAACCACCTTCAATTAATCTGGGGGCAGACTTCTCATTCTTCCTATTACAATTAGGGTTTTACCAATCCGCAAAAGGGGATTTGGTTATTTACAATACTTGATATGATCAATCCGCAAAAGGGGATTGATCTAATGAATAATATATCAATAATAAATATAATACTCTTTGCAGTTACATTATTTCAACATGTGGAAACTCCAAATAAAGATCATGTTGACATTGGTGCCATTGAGGTTTCCACTCTTACTCAAAAGAAGAAGAAGCAAGAGAAACACAAAAAAACTATGCCTGAGGATGATTATGATTCCTATTGATGATGAATAGATTGTTGATTTAGATGAAACTTCTTTAAATCATAAAAAGGAGGAAATCTAATGTTGTTGTTGATGAAGAAGCCATGGTTAGCTTTGAATATCATAGTGAAAGTTGTAGGGGTAGCATGGAAATCATAACACCAGGTGTTGATCTAGAGGATGGTATGATGAAAACAACACAAAATACCATTTGAGATTGACTAAGGAGGAACAACTTGGTTGAGAATGGACATACATTTAAATTGAATGTGAAACAACTTTATAGACCCATAGAATGCCAACAAAAATATCAAATTAGAAATCCATACCACTTACATATTCACAACTTGAAAACATTGGTGAGGTACAATCCATATGCACATGTGGTTGACTACTTGGTTCTTGTTGATCCAATGAATATTCCTAGTAGAGATGCATTTGATCGGTCAATATGTTTTGACTATACATATTATAAGATTGGAGGAAATCATTATGCGAGGCTAGAAGAGAATTAATACAAGAGTATCTCAACAACCTTCTTTTTGAAATAGTCAAATGTATCTTTTATGCCAGTTTAACAAATGTAGAAGAAAAGTTATTGGCATGGGATCATAACACACATAGTGAGTATAGGATATCTACGACATTCATTGAAAAAATGATATTTATCGATAATGAATTTCAAGAAATATGTGATGGAGATAGATCAAATATTGATGTAAAATTTTGAAAGTAATGTTGTCTGGAAATAGGCTTCCCAATTAATGAGTAAAGTGTGAAAGAAAAAAGTCGCAAAGGAACTGATTCATTCAAAGTTGCAAACAATTATTTTCAATTAGGATTTAAAACTAAATAAACATGGGATTTGATAAATGGGATCTTTAGCTTGTGGGAGAATATTAGTATGCATTAGATAAATTTTGAGATCTAAAATGGAACTTCTAACGAAAATGATAAAATAAGACTTATAAATTTTCAAAGGGGAAAAAATACAACTATTTTTTAATCATATTTTCAACTTATGTTTTCATAGGTTTACTACAATTTCAAGAGCAAGCTGTAAATGTTGGTTGTGGAGCTTGATTATCTTCCTGATGCAAAGGTCCTTTGCTTTCATCCGTGTCTATACCCCATGAAGTATTTACACCCCAGAAGTATGTACACTCTTCCACGCGGGGGAGTGCAGAGGGGGGGTACCCCCTCTGCGGGGTCCATCCCCCCGGCTGGGGGGTCTGGGGGCAAGCGGGCCCCCAGCGGGGGTTCGGGGGCGAAGCCCCCGAAGCAAAAATTGGCTTATAAAAGTATATTGTAATTTCATTGTAAATCTAGACCATTCATTATAAGGTCGCAGATCTAACGGTAGAGATTATGTTAGGGTTTTTGCCCTAGAAGGCAACCCTCTTTTATGAGGGAAATGTATTGCGACTATGTATGAGAGTGAATATTGTATTCTGAGAGAGGAGTCTGTGAGAGAAAGAAGAGGAAGTTACAGCGGGTTTTGCTGTAGGTTGTATCCCTTCATTTGCTAGATAATAATAAAGGAAGGACCTGGCAATTTCTCTAGTGGACGTAGCCCACACTGGGTGAACCATGTAAATCTGTGTCTCTCTTGTATTGTGTGTCTTCTATTTTTTTGGTTTCTGCATTTCTTTTATTTTATTGCTTCGCGATCTTGTTTTTCTAACAACTGGTATCAGAGCGTAAGGTAACTCGCAGGAAAAGAGGGTTCCTGGTTCGAGTGGGAGCAATGTCGGAAGATGGAAAGTTTAGGGTCGAGAAATTTAACGGCCAAAACTACCAGTTATGGAAGATG
>ML787257.1:124343-148892 GCA_009831015.1 Picea engelmannii
CTTGATGTATGCAATGGTTTGCACAAGACCAGATATTGCACATGCAGTGGGAGTTGTGAGCAAGTATATGAACAATCTAGGTAAAGAACATTGGGAGGCAGTAAAGTGGATTCTTAGGTATTTGAGAGGTACTACTACTCATGCATTATGTTTTGGAGGTTCAGACACTTTTCTACAGGGATATGTTTATTCAGATATGGCAGGTGATAAAGACATCAAGAGGAGCACCACAGGGTATGTTTTTACTATAGGTGGAACAACAGTAAGTTGGATTTTGAAACTGCAAAAGGTTGTTGCACTTTCAACAACAGAGGCAGAGTATGTTGCTGCTACAGAGGCTAGTAAAGAGATGATTTGGTTTCAGAGGTTTATGGAGGAATTGGGAAAGAAGCAGGAGAACAACAAGTTGTACTGTGATAGTCAGAGTACCATTCACCTTGCAAAGAACTTAGCCTTCCATTCGAAGACTAAGCATATATAGTTGAGGTACCATTTCATACGATCCGTCTTGGAAGATGGACATTTGAAGTTGGAAAAGATACACACTAGCCATAATCTTGTAGACATGTTAACAAAGGGAATAACCAGGGAGAAACTGAGTTCTTTCTCTGTTTCAGTTGGTCTTCAAGAATGAAGATGAAGATGAGAAATTTGCTAGGTCCAAGAAGGTTCAGAGTCCAGCATATACAACAGCGGTGGAGTTGTTGAGATCAGTCTCCAAGTGGGGGATTGTTGGTTGTGGAGCCTAATTATCTTCCTAATTCAGAGGTCCTTATTTTTAGTCGTGTTTATACCCCATGAAGTATTTACACCTCAGAAGTATGTACACTCTTCCACACGGGGGAGTGCAGAGGGGGGGTACCCCTTCTGCAGGGTCCATGGGGGCTATTCCCCCGGCTGGAGAGTCTGGGGGCGAGCGGGCCCTCGAAGGAAAAATTGCCTAGTAAATGTATATTGTAATTTCATTGTAAATCTAGACCGTTCATTATAAGGTCGCAGATCTAACGGTAGAGATTATGTTAGGGTTTTTTTTCCCTAGAAGGCAACCCTCTTTTATGAGGGAAATGTATTACGGCTATGGTTATGGTGAATATTGTATTATGAGAGAGGAGACTGTGAGAGAAAGAAGAGGAAGTTACAGTGGGTTTTTCTGTAGGTTGTATCCCTTCGTTTGCTGGATAATAATAAAGGAAGGACCTGGCAATTTCTCTGGTGGACGTAACCCACACTGGGTGAACCATGTAAATATATGTCTCTCTTGTATTGTGTATCTTCTATGTTTTGTTTTCCACATTTGTTTTATTTTATTGCTCCGCGGTCCTGTTTTTCTAACAAGGTTTCCCATGATAACTTCTATGCTCTACTCGAGGGTGGAACTTGAGGATGCTTATGGTTGGGTGGCAATGGAAGAGCACTGCCTATGGAAAAATGAGCAGACCCATAATTTTGTTATGTAATTTGTGCTTGGTTAGTCTTGTTGAGATCCTGGTTATTTACTGTAGTTAGTCTAGTATTAAAAAAATCAACATGGAATCAGAGTAGTGTTCTTGAAGAAGCCATTATACAAGCTTCTCTAGCACCTCTTCTTCTAGCCGCTACCTTCTTGCTGCAGTTATGCAATTGCATTTGTGACTGCAAATGTCCCCCCCCCCTTTTCCTGTCAAGCTAGTTCTAGAACTTTCCCTTGATAATTGGGCCTATGTTATTCACATTCATGTGTGCCCTAGTCCAACGCATCACCTTCTACCTTTAGATTGCAAGTTGGAGCACTTTGAAGTTTTAGGGTTTTCCACTGCTGCTGGATGGTGTTGCTATTTTCCACACCCTCTAGAGATTCATTTGTTTATCTCCACTCTAGGAGATATTCTTGTTTTTTCGTCTATTCCAGACAGGTTATATTGCTAAATTCCATGGAGGTTTCCATGGAAATGTTGTTGTTATTGTTTTCTTGTTCTAGGAAGGTTACCTTGGAGGCATGCCACTAGTGATAACTTTGAGAGGGAGCTATAGTGATGGTTGCAAAAGACAACTGATTAGATGATCTCTAATTTGAGACATGAAGCAATATGACTAGAGTTTGTATAGATTGACAGTTCAACCAATCATGACATAACAGACTTGCTCATTTGCATTGTAGAGCTCTTACCATTCAGGGGAAGATGGTGACAGGGTTTCCGAAACTCTATGTTGAGCATGATGGAATTTGCAGAGGTTGTGCTCTTGGCACGAATGTCAAGGGATATTTTTTGAACAATGACAACAAATCTAAGGGGATCTTGTGCATTCAGATTTGTGTGGACCTATGACAGTTGTTTCCTTTGAGAAGGAGGTAGTCTTCAGGAGATCTAGAGAATCTCACATGTAGATTAATAGTGAGACGCAGGAGGAGATGGCTTCTTCTCCCCCTCACCCTTCAGTAGTTCAGAGGGAGCCAATTGATCCCATGGAGACATTTGAACATGTTGATCCAGTTGTTGTTCCTAGATATATTGTAGTAGGCTGACATAGGCTTGTCTGGGCTCATCAGACTCTACATGAGGCAAAGAGATATGCACTCCTCATGGTACTTTCAGAAAAAGTAAGAGGCCTCAGAGTTTCTTAAGCTATGTTGCAGCCATGAGCCACATAATTGATTCTAAGCCTTCTAATTATGAGGAGGCATCTAGTCAGCTAGTATGGAGGGATGCCATGATGTAAGAGTATCAGTCCATCATGGAGAATGATGCATGGGATATTTTTCTGAGACCCAAAGAGAAGTTTGTGTTGACTTCCAAGTGGATTTACAAGATAAAACATCTAGCTAACAGGAGCATCGAGAAGCACAAAGTGAGATTTGTAGCCATAGGATTCTCTCAGGGGGAGGGAATAGACTATGAGGAGACCTTTTCTCCTATTGCTCGATATACCTCCATTTAGATGATTATTACACTTGCTTCATCCTTGGGTTGAAGATTACCTCAGATGGACATGAAGACAACTTTGTTCAATGTCGAGATTGAGGAAGAGGTGTATATCAAGAAACCAGATGGTTTCGTGATTCATGGGAAGGACTCCCATGTATGTAGGTTGAAGAAGGCCCCATATGGACTCAAGCAGACACCTCATGCTTGGTACACGAGGATTTATGGATACCTGATGAGTTTGGATTTCAGCAAGAGTGTTGCTAATGCCAACATGTACTATAAGGTTGTTGATGGTGAGTCCCTAATTTTGATCCTGTACATTGATGATTTATTTCTCATCGGAGTAGAGCATCTCATTGCTTGGTGCAAGCATGAGTTGGCCTCTCATTTTGATATGAAGGATCTTGGAATGATGCATTACTTCTTGGGACTTGAGGTGTGGCAGAGAACTAATGAGATCTTCTTGAGTCAGAGGAAGTACAGAATTGATATCTTGAGGAGATTTGGAATATTGGACTATAAGTCCATGACCACACTGATGGTGATGAATCTAAAGAAGATGAGTTAGTCTTCTTTTGATTCAGACTTGATTGATCCTACCACATACTGGCAACTGATTGGACCATTGATGTATCTGGTTAACACTAGACAAGATATTTTCTATGCAGTGAGTGAACTTAGCCAGTTCATGAGTTAGTCGAGACATATATATTGGGTGGCTGCTAAGCATGTGTTGAGATATTTGCGAGGCACAATTGGATATGGCTTGAGACATGCTTCCAATGTTGATATGAGACTACATGGATATGCTAATTCAAATTGGGCAGGGAGAACTATTGACAGGACTAACACCTCAGGGTGTTGCTTCAATTTTGGATCTGTTGTGGTTTCCTAGTGTAGCAGGAAACCAAATTTTGTGGATTTAAGTACCACACAAACCAAGTATATTGCAGTCTATATGGAAGTATGCAAAGCAGTGTGGCTTCAAAATCTCCTTGCATGATTGTCTGATCAGATATTGGATCCCACCACGATTCATTACATTCGATATATGGTGTAGAGGAAGACAGTACTAGTGGAGTACCTTCCTACAGATGAGAAGATTGTCGATGTTCTCACCGAGACTCTTGCCAAGTAGAAGTTCGAGTACTTCTATGATAAACTTAGAGAGGAATTCCCCTCTCGTTAAGAAGGAGTATTGATGATTGAAGCTTCGTGAGACATTATTCTGTGATGATACTCCTCGATGGACTGAGTTGAGTATGAAACTTATCGACAGTCTGATAAGTTGTATTGGGATGGTGCCCAGGGACCTTTGAGTTATAACCCATGTGGTTGAGATATCTCTCCAGGTCTTCTCCCTAGAGTAGTGGGTTGGGTTGATCTATGAGGACACTATCTAGATATTCTCCCCAGGGTAGTGGGTTGGGTCTATCTGTGAGTGTGTTATGCCTTCTCCCCGATGGATTGAGCTGGGTTGACCTGTGATGAGTCTTCTCCTCAGTTGTGTTGGTTTGGGTCGACCTGAGACATGTCTTCTCCACAGGTGGATGGGTTGGGTCGATCTGTGGGGACGCCCCTAATATTCTCCCCATATCGGGTTGGGTCGACTTAGAGAACACTCCTATGAGATGGAGTTGAGCATGACAATTGTCAGAGTAGTGACAAGTTATCCTGGGGTGGCACCCAATGTCCCATGGGAGTATACCATGAGGACACGTCCCTTCAGAGTTGACCAAGTGGACACATCATGGGCGAGTAGGTCCTTGACGATGCACTACATGCGAGTAGGTCCTAGTGCCACACTACAGGCGAGTAGGTCTTGGTGTATTCTAGTGGTGATGAGGCTCTATAAAAAGTCCACATTGGGTGTAGCCATGTGAGACATGATGATGCTACCAATAGCATGGTCAGAGGACCATGGCATAGCTTGCGAGGCTATGAGGAACAAAGGAAAAACATCATGGAGAATACCTCCATGGCTAAGAGGGAGTGTTGATGTTTCTGGTAGTTGCGGGAGATATTCACCTCCTGCATAACCCTTTCTTATAGATGAAGATGCCAAAGAATTCAAGATCTTCCTCTAGAATGCTTCTAGAAAGATCATTGGGTGTAGCCATGTGAGACTTGATGATGCTACCAGTAGAATGGTTTGTGTGACCATGGCATGGTTGGAGGACCATGGCATAGCCTGCAAGGCTATGAGGAACAAAGGAAAAACATCATGGAGAATACCTCCATGGCTAAGAGGGAGTGTTGATGTTTCTGGTAGATATGGGAGATATTCACGTCCTGCATAACCCTTTCTTATAGATGAAGATGCCAAAGAAGTCAAGATATTCCTCTAGAATGCCAAAGAAATCAAGATCTTTCTCAAGATCTTCCAAAGAAGTCAAGGTTCTTCTAGAAAGATCTTCCTTTAGAATGTTCTTTAGAAGATAGAATTAATATAAATAAGAGTAGGAGGCATGAGAAAGCCTTATCTTGATAATTGTTTTAATAGAGTGCTGCTCTACTAGAGGTTTCCCCCTTGAAGATGCAAGTGAACATTGCTTTCTATCAATAAAGGTATCATCTTTGATGTTTTGGTTCTCTACATTTTATTTTTCCACTGATAATTGCTGCAATATTTCTATTTTCTGCTTATTATAGTAGATTTGGTACCTACCATAAACATTGAATGGATTCAAGAAAACTAAATCAATCAGTCTATTGGTTGCTACATCAATATAAATAGATGTCGATGTCATTGGATCTACTACTTAAGCAACAAAATCTGCATATACAACTACTTAATCATTGGGTTAATCCACTAGATCAAAACCTTCTACTATGATTGTTACAAGTGGCCATGCAATATAGTGAAGATACATGAGACATCAACAGGGCTTTGGCATTCACACAAAATCCTACGAGCGATGCAATTAGTGGCAATTAACATTATCTTGAACAAGAATTTTGCATTGAGACTTGGTGGCCATGCAATGTAGTGAAATATAACAAAGGTTTGAATAGGGATTTTACATTAACATGAAACCAACCCAAAATGTGTGACAAAATGGATTTTGGATGCATCTAATCTCTTTGCTTTTTTAAGCTTTTGTTCCCACCCCACTTTACAAATAGTTTCTATTGACTAAAATTCCTTCTTACGACACATTCAAACCCTAAATGCCCTGAACTTCATAGAGTCAGATGTATTGAATACTAACACACAAATTAAAAAAAAAAAAATCAACCACATTCAAATCCTAAAACCCTAAATGCCATGATCTTCATGGGGTCAGATGTATTGAATACTAACACACAAATTAAAAAAAAAATCAGCCTAAACTGAAGTGAATGTACAGAGAGGTTGAGACAGCAAACAAACATTAAATTAAAAACCATAATGCATTGTTTGATGCACACAATAAAACATCATATGAAATTAATTTTATTGTTCAACATAAGGAAACTGGTCCATTGTGATCCAACCAACTCCGTAACGTGGAAGCTACGATTTATCCAAATCTACGTAGTTTAATCTCCAGCCATTACCTGTTTGGTGGGATCAAGTGCACTAGCGCTGCCCTATATTATATGCATCACTGAAATACAAGGGCACAATGCAACAATTACATGTGCAATTGAGTCCATAGTCAATTTAGTTTAATCAATTCTAGGTTAAGTAGTCGTTCTTGTTGCACAATATGTTTACCTTAGTATTGTCTCTGCGCGATCTATCGTTAATACCTTTAGCTTTTAGGCTCTGAATATTCCTCAACCATATTGGCTTAGTGACTGCAATACCATATTAATATTAATATGATAATAAGTTGATATATAGTAAGTTTTTTATTTCCTAGAAAACAACTTGAATTTATTTTTTAAGAAATGAGATACAAATTTTTTTTTAGAGTACAAAACTTGAAGAAAGATTTGCATGTCAAGAGATTTGATCTCTTTTGAAGCATGAAAGATCAAGAGTTAAGATGGGTTTATGTTGGTTTACTTTCAATTACTTTATATCTTTTTATACAAAATATTGATATAAAATTAATTTACTTAACATTGAAATATTTTATTTATCGTTAACATTCAAGTAATTTTTTGTTATTATTTTTTAAATATAATATGTCAACTACATATTAAATATGGAAGGAATTACACATCTCTCTCACATTGAACTATTAAAAATGCATTTCCATGTAACAAGAGTAAAGACTAATTATTTAGTAGCTTTCTATTATTATTCTATATATAAATATCATATTATTAAATCATTGGAATAAATATGAGTATAATAATATTAAATTATCTTATGAATGAATATTAAGTTGTTATTATGGAAAACATTTAAGAAGTTGAAAAAAAATAAGATCCCTTCAGTGCCAAATAATCAATAATAGCAAACCACAATTGATATGTCAATATCTAAATTTGATCATGTTGAAATACTAAAATAAAGTTGAATAAGTTGATTTCAAATTTTTTTCTTAATGATTTATGTTTTTTAATGATTTATTTTTGTTAATTTGTAATAAGATATTGTCAACTTGGGATTCTTATTAGGTAATGTAATTTTCTTTGTGAACTTGTTGAGATATTTGTAAATTGGAAATAGGTTGGCTTTTTTATCCCCGATTTCTAGGGATAACTAGGAGATCATGTTTCGAGGCCCACAGGTCCTAGACATGGAGTATCGAGAGCAGGATTGACTTGAGCATGGCCCTAGAAGGCCCATCTTTCTTCTCCTTAACCAGACTTGTCTTGTTAGTAGCAACAACATCCATCACCTTCGGCTTGGACTTGTATTAGAGAAGAATCTTGCTCCATGAGGTAGTTGGTCCAGGTATCATGGTATGTGTCATTTTTTATCATTATAACCTTTGGATATATGCATCTTACTCCTTTTATTTCTGACAACTTCTTGGATATTACATTGACCCCTTTGACCATAGTTGGGGGGATTAACAGAGTGTCCTATCAAGCCTGTACCCATAGGTTTTGGTTTGCCATCGGGGGGATTTCTGAAGAGCCATCGTCCACTCCCATCATATCATCACTTTCACATCTTATCTCCCACTCATTTGTCCCATTCCCATAGTTCGGGCATTATGATGATCTGTTTGTGGGGTTGCACCTTATCTCGTGGGAAGAAGGAGCTAAAGGCCCAGAAGGTAAAAGCAGTTGGTAAAAGATAAAATCCATAAAAATGAAACCTAGAGATGCCTCACCCAGGGATCCCTGAGAAGGCAATAAAAAGCCTCTCAGTAAGAAGCAAGAGGGACCCGAAAAGAAATAACAAAAACAATACCTAGCCAAGAGGATAGGGGGTATCATCACGAGCCGGCCTATTATGTTCATGGGTACCTAGCAGTATGACATTGCCACTATCTGGTTACCACGCTAGGTCAGTGACCTTTGGTTGCATGGACAAGGGAAAGGGGGTCTCATCACGAGCCAACCTTATCATCTCTGTAAAGGTACTTGTGGGTAACACTGTCAGCTCTGGTCACCACACCAAGGCAGTGTCCTCTAGTTAGTCTTTGAAATAAAAAAGAAAAAAACAAATAAAGAAAAGAAAAGAATAAAGGCGATAAAGGGCTTGGAAAAAATTGCATCCATGACGGGTACAATGTGCCTTCTACAAAGGCACCCACATGTAATACCATGCATCCCTATCTTTCACTCCACCTGTATGTTTGGACATCCCTTGACCATATCACCTCGTTCTACATGGATTGGATGATACCCCTTGGAGACTTTCCTTTCCTTATGGATACTAGCCCAATAGGGTGTTTTGTCTTTTTCTTCGACATTGTATTTTAGGTCTTTGTAATATCTTTGAGCTATTGAATGATATGTCAGGGTTTTTATGCATGTATTTGATAACATTAATGATGAAAAGTGATTGACATTGCTATGATCCCTATGGCTAATGAGCCCATGGAGGGCAAATTTTTTGATGTGCAGGACCATGCTCGACGGACAGGTACCAGTTGGACCGGTACAAATGGGGAGATGATTAGTTCGGACCTCCATGGGGCTCAAGAGCCCATCAGATGGTTGTTGGGACTCCATTAAGGGCAGAGACAGGACAATGCTTGATTGAGCCTTTGCACCTAAGAAGAAGAAGGACGTTCCATCCATGACTCTTTGGCTGAGCCTAGCTCAGGGGGGTTGACCCACTTCAGCTGGAACATCTCCCTTTGATGGCCCAGGACGTCACCTGCAGTGTATGGCAGTTTGACAGGGCAGCTGGCACGTGTGGCAGGGTTTGGAGGCCTAAAAGGGGCCAATGTTTTGTCATTTGTGCTGAATTTTTCCCTAAAAAGGGCCAACGTCTCCTTTAGGAGGGCGTGACGTCTTGCTTATGCTCATTTAGGGCTTTGATTTAATAGTTTAATGTAAAAAAATTATGATTTTGGTTTGTAGCCTTGTCGACTATTTTTAATGACCTAATTTTAATTATAGGTCATGATACACTATATATTAAGGATGTTTTTCCCTCATTTGAACATAACAACACAACTCACTCTCTTGTGAGGTCTGATTTTTGCACCCTTATTGGGTATTTGGTCTTTAAAAGGAGCCGCACTTGTTGATGGAAGGATTTTCTTGGCATGTTTGGCATTTCTCTTGAAGGAAGGTTTACAACTAGGGTTTGCATATGATTTTCATCATGATATGTAAGTGTTTTTCTTGCAAAAATTCTTAATTGAATGGTTGTAGGTTTATATTCTTGCATTTGCTTATAAATTTGCTGATTTTAAAAGCCTAGGTGACAAGCACACAAGTAGGTCCTTGTTTCATGTCCCCTTAGAGAGAAATATTCAGCCATTGAAGAAGGAAGAAAGAGCCTAGCCTTTGCTACACTCTTTTCACTTTTCCCTTTGTGCTAGTTGTGATTTTAAAGGTTAAGAAGGAGATGACGCCCCAAGCCTAGGTTATCTACACCTAGGGCCATCCATCTTCTAGGGTTTTGTGAAAGAGCCTTGCCATTGCAACACTCTCCCTCACCTCATCCTCTTGTTTTAACTCATCCTTTATGCTAGCCGTTTTGCCAAGTTTGACCTAAAGAAGGAGGAAAGAGCACGAGGCCTTGCTTAAGCAACACCGGAGTGAGCCTCTTTCCCCTAGGGTTTTGATTCTAGGGCCTTGCCATTGCAGCACTCTAGAACCCTTCCCTCTCATCTTTATCCTTTATTACTTCAACTTTGTTTCCTCTCCTTAATTGACTCCATCTACCCTTAGGCATTGATCTTAGACACACAACGTTGAAGTGATAGTGCTCAAACCAACTCTCAAAACTTAAAATTTTGAAACCCTAACTAACTAGCTAACCCTAACTAGGTTGACGTCACACTTGGTTATTCCATCTTGACGCAAATTTTTTTGATGATAAGCAATTAGATGATGGTTGAAAGCATTTATTGAGTAAATGATTGATTAAATACATTGTTAGCTACATCATCTCAATATTGATGAATTGATACTTTTCCATTTGCTATATTGATAAAACGTTGATCTCATTAATATATGTTGTTTCACATTGCTTACATATTGATGTTAGATAGTTACATGAAGTACTAACCCATTGAGTTATAGCCTGCATATATATTGTATTGTTGTTGTCTTGTTCTGGGCAGGTGTTTTCATTTGGGCATACACTTCTTTATTGGCTGATTAGCTGAACTATCTGACCTTGGTGGTAACCTGTGAGGAGGGACTTTCACCTTAACCTTTATATATTTGCCTCTTCAAAACCCCAGGTTACCGGGGACGTCTCCCCTAGGCTAACCTCCCTAAATAGAAAGAACCTCCCCATTGAGGTGACATCGGGTGGGGAAGGTTCCTGTTACACCAATTTGGCCTCTATCCTTTAGCCATTTGACCTAGCTACAAACTATGTGATAACATTTTGGCGCCATTGCCAGGGACACTGAGTCAATTCTCCTCAAACGAAAAATCTTTTTGGTAAGCCTTGCCTCAGAGACCTTCTTGTACAAGCTTACTTGGCGACTCCATTAGGGTGTTTTCCCTTTCCTTTGATAGTTTCAATAAAATTATCTGGTGACTCCACTGATGATGAATCCAACAATGACTTCACAATGGGATCTTGGGAACTACAAGCCTTTAGACATGAGAAAAATCCCAGGATACCCAAGACAAATGCCCCCGATATCTGAGAAATGGCTCCCTAGATTCACTCGTGGCAATGGGGAAAGAGCTGATTTTCATATGGATGAATTTTATTCTTACTTTGGACTCCATCCTATCGATGACGATGCTGAAGATGTAGTGATGAAATTTTTTCCCACCACTCTTCACGGGAATGCTAAAAAATGGTATGATGATCTTCCCGAGGCTAGCATCACCTCCATGAACCAGCTAGAAGAAGTCTTTCTCAAAGAATGGGGCATAAGCCTGGAAGACATCTCAGTACTACTAAAAATATTCAAGTGTATAAAACAAACTGAGAATGAAACCCTTTTTGAATTCCAAAGTAGGTTTGAGGGCACTCTACATCAGATTCCTGCAAGCCATCATTCTGAAGATGAATACGTTGTCCACCTCTATACCCATGCGATCCTGGCACACCTAGGTTTTCCCCTTAGTAAAAGGGACCCAAGGACACTCAATGAAGCTTATGGCATGGCTAAAAGAATTGAACAAAATGTCTCCTTATTCGGGATAAAAGATCTCTTTACTTCAGGTGATTTTAATATGGAAAGTTTGTTTGCGTGTGAAAACTTTATTGACGATATCCAAGAAGAAGGAAAACATACCATCATTCAACGTGGGATTGTTGAAGACATGGCCGAAGAAACAGAACCTGAACAAAGTGATGAAATATCCACCTGTGCTCTTCCCTCTGACAAAGCAATCCATGAGCCTGTCCCTCCTGCACAACAAAAGGAAGATGAGGTTAGTTGTTTTCCATTTTAGGATTTCGATGACACCTTCCCGCATGATTCAAAAAACGAGGGAGAGATGAAATCCCTGAAAGAAGTAGACTTTCCTTGTTCCACAATTGAAAATGAAAAAGTAGTCCATGAGGATGAAGAAGTAACGCATGATGAAAACACCAGAGTCCTCAAAGCCCCTACACAAGAAGAAATAGTAAGTTTCCCTCCTCCTTTAGTTTTTGATGATGCTTTACTTTGTGATGAAGGAAATGAGGAGGATGAGAATGAATTTTCAAATGTTTCAAACCCTGCATGTTATGACACAGATAGTGACATTGTTGATAACATTGATGATTTCATATGTGTTGGGAGGCGTAGGTGGGATATGGTTGGTTATAATATGGATCCCATCTATGACATTGAGAGTCATTTCCAAGTGTTTCCTTCGCAATTATCGCAACATATTACTCTTCACCAATGGCAACAAGAAAATGAGGTTTTTACCCATACCAAGGATGACCCAGTACCTTGTTTTCCAGATGATTTTCGGTCATACCTTGAGGACTTTGATAATGGTTCCTCTAAGAATTTGGATTTATTTTATGAAGATGATTATCGATCGCTACTCTGCTCGGATTTTGATAAGAACATTGTTTGCCTAAAGAAGGTTTCTCATGAATTTTCACTCCAACCACCTGTTATTACTTTAACATGCTTGTCCATTAAAGATGTAGTTGGGAAATATATTTTTTATGTTGAGCTTCCTCTTAGGCAAACCCTAGACTCCAAGGGTCGGTTGGATACTACAAGTTTGAGTCAGTTATCCCAACTTTTCAACCTTCCCTTGGTAGTTTTCCAGTCATCTCCTAGATCTTTGTCGATCCCTTCCTTGACCTCAGAACATGAGGATGCCCTGGGTAGCCAGTTGGTAGGCCCTTTGAGTCAGTTTTCTGCACCTTGCACTCATATTTTTTTTTTTTGAAGTGGATTGAGTATTTTCCTCAGAAATGGATTCGGTAGGATTTTATCCCTCCCACCCGCCTCCATGAGTTAGAATTTATGACTTCTGACGATATGATATATGCTCTAACCCATGTCATTTTTGTGCTTGATTTGTCACTATTCTAGTTTATGATGAAGCACAAAGGCAGGTATTGTGGGACATTACTGTATTGGCTTCGTTGGCTATTTGACTACACCAAACATCCAGCCAAAGGTAAGTGTAGGTAAGTAGTTTACTTTGCATTGTTGATTATTTTTCAGTTATATACATATATATATTGCGGGGTGGAAATACCACCCCACCTTTGTTACTAATGCCCTTTTTGAGTTGAGCAGGTCTGCAGGTTATGCTAGAGATGATGAGGTTCTCATGTGCTCTATGGTGAGCACATGTCCCCGAGTTGGAGCTAGATGTTATCCCCGAGTTGGAGCTAGATGTTATCCCCGATTTCTAGGGATAACTAGGAGATCATGTCTCGAGGCCCACAGGTCCTAGACATGGAGTACCGAGAGCAGGATTGACCTAAGCATGGCCCTGGAAGGCCCATCTTTCTTCTCCTTCATCAGACTTGTCTTGTTAGCAGTAGCAGTATCCATCACCTTCGGCTTAGACTTGTATCAGAGAAGACTCTTGCTCCATGAGGTAGTTGGTCTAGGTATCATGGTATGTGTCATTTTTTATCATTATAACGTTTGGATATATCCATCTTACTCCTTTTATTTCTGACAACTGCTTGGATCTTACATTGACTTGCTTGACCATAGTTGGGGGGATTAATAGAGTATCCTAGAAAGCCTGTATCCATAGGTTTTGGTTTGCCATTGGGGGGATTTCTAAAGAGCCATCGTCCTCTCCCATCATATCATCACTTTTACATCTTATCTCCCACTCATTTGTCCCATTCCCATAGTCTGAGCATTAGGATGATCTGTTTATGGGGTTGCACCTTATCTCATGGGAAGAAGGGGTTGAAGGCCCAGAAGGTAAAAGTAGCTGGTAAAAGATAAACGCCATAAAAATGAAACCTAGAGATGCCTCGCCCAGGGATCCCTGAGAAGGCAATAAAAAACCTCTTAGAAAGAAACAAGAGGGACCCGAAGAGAAATAACAAAAACAAGACCTAGCCAAGAGGATAGGGGGTCTCATCACGAGCCAACCTATTATGTTCATGGGTACTTAGCAGTATGACATTGCCACTATCTGGTTACCACGTCAGGGCAGTGACCTTTGGTTGCATGACCAAGGGAAAGGGGGTCTCATCACAAGCCAACCTTATCATCTTTAAAAAAGTGCTTGTGGGTAACACTATCAAATCTGGTCACCACGCCAAGGCAGTGTCCTCTAGTTAGTCCTTGAAATAAAAAAGAAAAAAGCAAATAAAGAAAAGAAAAGAATAAAGGCGATAAAGGGATTGGAAAGAATTGCATCCATGACGGGTACATCTCGCCTTCTACAAAGGCACCCACAGGTAATACCATGCATACCTATCTTTCATTCTACCCGTATGTCTGGACATCCCTTGACCACATCACCTCGTTCTACATGGCTTGGATGATACCCCTTGGAGACTTTCCTTTCCTTATGGATACTAGCCTAATAGGGTGTTTTGTCTTTTTCTTTGACTTTGTATTGTAGGTCTTTGTAATATCTTTGAGCTATTGAATAATATGTCAGGGTTTTTATGCATGTATTTGATAACATTAATGATGAAAAGTGATTGACATTGCTATGATCCTTGTGACTAATGAGCCCATGGACAACGAAGTTTTTGATGTGCAGGGCCATGCCTGATGGACAGGTACCAGTTGGACCAGTAGACATGGGGAGATGATTAGTTTAAACCTCCATGGGGCTGAAGAGCCCATCAGATGGTTGCTGGGACCCCATCAGGGGCAGAGACAGGACAATGCTTGATTGAGCCTTTGCACCTAAGAATAAGGATGTTCCATCCAGGATTCTTTGGCTGAGCCCAGCCCAGAGGGCTTGACCCACTTTAGGTGGAACATCTCCCTTTGATGGCCCAGGACATCACCTAGAGGCCACTGACGTCACCTTCAGCGTATGGCAGTTTGACAGGGCATTTGGCATGTGTGGCAGGGTTTGGAGGCCTAAAAGGGGCCAACATTTTGTCATTTGTGTTGCATTTTTCCCTAAAAAGTGCCAACGTCTCCCTCAAGAGGGCTTGACATCTTGCTTATGCTCATTTAGGGCTTTGATTTAACAGTTTAATGTGAAAATAGTATGATTTTGGTTTGTATCCTCGTCGTCTATTTTTAATGACCTAATTTTAATTATAGGTCATGATACACTATATATTGAGAATGTTTTTCCCTCATTTGAACATAACAACACAATTCACTCTCTTGTGAGGTCTGATTTTTGTGCCCTTATTAGGTATTTGGTCTTTTAAAGGAGGTGCACTTGTTGATGGAAGGATTTTCTTGGCATGTTTGACATTTCTCTTGAAGGAAGGTTTACAACTAGGGTTTTCATATGATTTTCATCATGATATGTAAGTGTTTTTCTTGCAAAAGTTCTTAATTGAATGGTTGTAGGTTTATATTCTTGCATTTCCTTATAAATTTGTTGATTTTAAAACCCTAGGTGACAAGCACACAAGTAGGTCCTTGTTTCATGTCCCCTTAGAGAGAAATATTCAGCCATTGAAGAAGGAAGAAATAGCCTAGCCTTTTCTAAACTCTTTTCACTTTTTCCCTTTGTGCTAGTTGTGATTTTAAAGGTTAATAAGGAGGTGACGTCCCAGGCCTAGGTTATCTACACCTAGGGCCGTCCATATTCTAGGGTTTTGTGAAAGAGCCTTGCCATTGCAACACTCTCCCTTGCCATTGTGAAAGAGCCTTGCTATTTTCTTGTTCTGGGCAGGTGTTTTCATTTGGGCATACACTTCTTTATTGGCTGATTAGTCGAACTATCTGACCTTGGTGGTAACCTATGAGGAGGGACTTTGACCTTAACCTTTATATATTTACCTCTTCAAAACCCCAGGTTACTGGGGATGTCTCCCTTGTGCTAACCTCCCTAAATAGAAAGAACCTCCCCATTGAGGTGATATTGGGTGGGGAAGGTTCCTGTTACGCCAATTTGGCCTCTATCCTTTAGCCATTTGACCCAGCTACAAACTGTGCGATAACAGGCTTCTAATTAGATAATGTCAATTTATTTTTGAAATGGTTGAAAGATGTGTAAATTGGAATTAGATGAAGTATACAATTTAATGTGATAAGTATTTTTAGAGGTAGATGATTATTATTATAATAAATATTTGTATAGTAATGATTTTGATTGTAAATTAGTTATTGATAAGTTATTGTATATTTGTTTGTTAATTGAGTTTAGTTTGGGTGGTTGGGAGGAATGATTGTTGTCCTTCCCACTCAAGTTCAATTCATGAGTCAAGGTTAAGATCAAGGTTTTCATTATGCTTTAGGTGGATATCCATTGATCATGATTAATGTTGTTTATACAATTGGAATATGCCTAGATAAATATGTGACTTGTAAGAAGATGAGAGTATCTTTTATACTGGAATATGTGGAATAACCATGTATCTTGGAATACATTGCCTTACCACGTAAATTGAAGTTCACGAAGGAGCCCAACTACATTTCCAAACCTAATGTCATTGTATAGAGTAATTTTCGTGAGCTTGAAAATTTCATCTATGAGATCACCTCCATGTTTAGTGTTAACAGTGCTTTATATACATTTTAGGGAGCTTAAAAGTTAGAGGTAGTATAGGAAAGTTTTTGAAATATTCTTATTAATGTTATTATAAGTTTTTTGACATATATATAATCTTTTTGAGGATGTCCAAGTTCTTACTTTCAAAGTTTCATCACAATCTCTTTCATTGTTTTCTTATAATAAGCCTAATATAAAGCCAAAACCCACTCGTATGATTAGAGAGGTAATTATGAAAAATGATTATGTGTGGAGCTTCTTTGATGGAGCCTACCAGGGTCCATAACACTTATGCAATCTAGATTTGGTGTTATTTATTATTGAGGATCACTATATCATTGGTAAGGAAAATCTGGTTATTGGGACAAATAATCAAGGTGAAGTTAGAGGATTATTATTCCTATTGAAGTGTGCTTAAGAGAAAAATGTTATGCAATGACATGTATTTGGAGACTTTGTGATTTGAAAATACCAAACGATTTCTGATACCAACTTGATCTGAAATATCAACAAACTCTTATCCCAATTCGTCCTGAAAGTCCTTAGATGTCAATTAGTTCATAAATACACATAAACATTCGACCGGATTCAGGAAATTGGAGATCAACTTGACTATTTGTGAAATATCACATGAATGTATTACTTATCCATAAACTTCATTAACTGATAAATATAACTTTTGGAAATAATGAGTGCCAAAATAGAGAGAAATAGATCCCTCTTATTAATTCTCAAAATGCCAAAATTACAATAAATGGGCTTACAATGCCAAATTTGATGTCACTCTTCAATTATTATGCTCAATCCTAGAAACAAAGGTCATTAATGATTTCATCACAAAATTATGAGAAAAATGAGTATAAACTTGAATATGTTATGAATCAGTGTTTAAAGACCCCTTTTTGCAAGCATAGAATTTTCATACACAATTTTTTTTACACAAAATAGAAATCACCATCAGATTCCTCTCGAAATTATGAGAAAAATAAGTATAAACACTCTATACCTTCCTCAAAGAACTCAATGGCACACACAACAAGGCAAATCTAACATGGGGAACACCTATTGTGCACAAATCGAGACAAAAATATGAACTTGGCATGAATTTCTATGTCGAGCGCTCTTGGCACAAATCCCAAATGTTCATATAGGGGTCGGAGGATGAGTTTATATAGGGATAGGTTGGGGCTCGAACCCCAACCAACTCCATTTATTCCCGGACTACATTAAACCAAGCTTAAATAATATATTCCAAGTTAGTTATAACAAGAAAGTATCATGGCACAATGTTAGACAAAATATAGTTAATTCGTTGGCATATGTGAGCAGAGGTCATGGGTTTAATCCCCACAAACTCCCCTTTTGGGCATATTGTTATACAATTGTAATTTTAAATATAATTATTCTGGTTCGTTATAACAAATGGTTTAGTTGGTGTCATGGTTGGAGGATGCATGTGAAGTCATTGGGAATATTCCTCTGGATTCCCATGAGGTTGGGGGTTCAAACCTCACTAAGACCATAACCATTTTGATTCTCCCTTAGACATTATTGGCCAATCAGAGAGTTCCATGTGGAACTTTTTGATTGGTCCATGTGTCATGTTGTCATTGGTCCACCTTTTTTCCACGTCACTATATAGATATGCCATCTCAAAATCCAGTCACCTGCCACATCCCCACTGAAGAAATTTTGGAACTCCAAAAGTATGGATTATTCATAAATGAAGTGAGGATATTGTCGCCTCACTTGTCCAACATCATCCATCTTTCCTGCTTGGATAACGAGCACCTGACTCATCACAACCATAATTAAGATTGTAACAACACTA
Organism: Picea engelmannii; assembly: GCA_009831015.1. NCBI lineage: Eukaryota > Viridiplantae > Streptophyta > Pinopsida > Pinales > Pinaceae > Picea > Picea engelmannii. The sequence goes on from ML787257.1 coordinate 142,677, forward strand.
TTGACCAAGTTAGCCATTCCCTTAAATTCACAAATTTCATCATTCATTGTTGTAGTAGCTAACCATCCTCCATTGATTAGTAATAAACTGAACAATAAAACTGAATATACAGATGCAAAAAAGAATGAACCATCAATATATTTTCCCTTCTTAACAGGAGTAACGTCAACCAAAATACCTATTTTACTTTCATCCGTAGGATGTAAATATGGATCCTGGATATTAGCATTAACCAGAATTTTCACATACCATGTGGTGACAACTATCAAATTCATCTTCATCTGATGAGCTCTCATAATGAACTCGATTCCATCCTTGAAAAGATGATACTTGTTTTGTTCCCTGTAGAAAATGGCATTCCTATCATACGAGTATGGACATCCCGAAACCATCTCGTAAATGTCAAGTGGAACGACGTCTAGCTCTACCTCATCAATGAAACTGGATGTGATTGCAAACTGTAACTTGAATTTATTAGTTACATTTACTTGAGCATTATCACAAATCCAACCCAAAGGATACAGTCTTGGATGAGGCCTAGTTTCCAATCCCAAATTCTGAACAACTTTCTCTGAAATATGATTTACTTGTGATCCACTATCAACAAGTGTGTTAGCACTTGGTAAATTTCCTAGAGGTTGAAAAAGAAGAAATCTACTAAGGTAACCTTATCCAACCGCTTTTAAAGCTGGGATCTAGCCCTTCCAGATTCAGAGAGGGATCTCTCTATATGATTTAGCTTTGTTGTAATTTCAGATATAAGGCTAGCTAAAGGAACTGTTGTTTTGTTGTAAAGGGTTTTTGAAGTTGGTTGAGACAATCTACACATCCATTGGGCTATGGGGTCTATATTTAATCAAATCTGAGATACAACCAGAAACGCCAAAGAAAACCTTCATAGGGCGAGATAACACACTCACTGGATCTTTAGTAATTAAAATGATGGTCAGAAGAAAATATAAGGAAAATAACTTCAGCTAACAAGCAGTTAAGAATTTCTTAGATGAAGGTATTAGAAGATAAACATTAAAATCATTAGAATCAGAAACATGGTATCAAAGATAAATCCTGCAACATTATGCTATTCATAAAGATTAGTTATTGAAAATAAGATGATCACAGAGCAAGAAAACATTTAACTGAAAAAATCACATCACCAGTGAACATGCGCAAGAATCCTGTAAAGTGCCTCTTCTTTATTAATGAGAGATATCTTCAAAAATAGTACAGTTTGATAGCAATAGGGTGTGCGAATCAACAACCCTCAATACTTCGAAAGATGAAGTATTTATAATTCAAAATACAAACGTTCCTGTCATAACTGATCAGGACATGCTCATACTATTTTTAGACTAACTAACTTAACTAATCAAAACTGTTTGATGACTCGATACAACTGTATGCTGAATTTCTGGGGTAGACCATTGGCGAGGTGCCTTTGCAATCTCTTCTACAGGTGACTGGATTGTGACAGCTCATCTGCTAATCTAGTAGATCACACAGTTCTTCCCATATGAGGTGACCTGGCACTGTGACTTTAAGCAATCTTCGATACACTTCATCCATGTCTGTATATTTAGCAAATGTAGGCTTGATGATGAATATGTGTTTAATCTCATGTTGGATACTAATATCCAACTGCAAGGCATCCATGAATGCTTTTCCTGTGATTCTTCCCTGTATACCTGCAAACTTGGAACTGTCCTTAGACACTTCAGTCAACATTTTCTTGTAATCAGGGAGTGTCATTAATTTTTCATTAATGACCTTCAGACCAGGCAGGCCCTTCCTTTGAAGAGCATTTATCTTATTGAAAAACTTCTGCACTCCTTGATCCATGACTTGAATCTTTTCCTCAAGCTGAAGCATGAGACCTCTTTTGGTTAGAACTCGTTTCACCTCCAATATAGTTTTTGTCCTGTCCTCAATATTCAATTCTTCGAGTTCCTCCCTGGTCTTGGAATTCAGGAACCTTATGATTTCATTGGCTTGTGCTGGCATGTCTCCCAGCTCCATTCTGATTTTCTCAATAGCCTGCTTGCTCCTCTCAAGCAACTCATTTTGTTCAAACATGATTTGAACCATTGGCCAGATTTCATTTATTGACTTGGAAATATCCGTCCACACAATCTCTTTGACCTCAGCCAAAGTCTTCTCTGCCATTGTCTGTTTTTGGAGTTGCTGCAACTCCTTCCTGATTTGCTCATTCACCTATTTTTCTTTGGATAGGCTTGTCTGGAAAGAAGTCTTTAGCTCTTGGAGGTTCTCCATTTCTTTCTTTAGCCTGCTAATTTCTGACTCATGCAGGTTCATCCTCTCCATAGACTTGGCAAGGTCTGTTGTTCCTTATGGTAGAGGCACTGATGTTGTAGATGAAAGGGTTGTCGATGTTGCTATGCTTAATCCTGCAATTGGGATAGCACTCAATGGAATGCCTTCCATTGGCTTTGCCTGCTCTTTCTCCTTTAGCAGTCTTTCCATCTCAGCCTCCATCTCTTTTAGCTGAGCATTCTGCTCCATGAGTAACTTCAGCATCTCATCCTTTTCACCTTCCTTTTCGGCTATCTCCTTTGCCTGTGGGTCCTCTGTTGGAGGGAGATTTAGCTGTTTTCTGAAGGATGCGATGTCAGCATTTTTCTTTTTAATCATCTCTTCGGCAGCCTTGACATTAGCAGGATCATAACTGATCTTGAGGACCAACTCCTCCAATGTCTTGATTCTATTTTCTTTCACGAAAGATGATATTTTCTCCAGCTTAAGTTGCGTCTGGGCATTGTTCAAAGCTATCCGAAATTTTGACGTAGAAGCTTAAGCATGAGCCAAAGTGTGGAAAACCATCTCCCCAGTTTGGTTTTGCAGATCCATCTGATCTGCGGGATGCACATCTTTCGCTTGAAACTCAAAGGTGGCCCTTTTGTAATCTGATATCACCTTAGGATCCGACACTTGTGCTTGGAGGTAAGCCATATGCATCCTACCCTTTTCTATGTCAAATGATGAAAGAAGCCTATGCTGAGCTGTGGACGACTGCTTCTGAAACTGGGCATAAGTGCTGCTAGTGAGAGTCCGGTTTTTCTTCTTGATCAAATCATATTTTTCAAAAATGCCCAACTTGGGCCCAATCTTACTCGACGGAGTATCTAAGGGAGAATCTGTGGTTTTCAATGCTGTTGTTATTCCCTCATACTGACTCGAGCCAAAAGGTAGAGTGACTGGCTTGATCCCTGTGGTGGTCACTGTGGTAGCTGGGACCTCTTGTTCTACTGTTGCGCCGGGTGTTGAAACTGTCTTCGGCTTTTTGGAGTGAATTTGGAATTCCTCTGATGACACCTCTGTCACAGGAGGAGATGATTCCTGTCGAGGCCTCTTCTCCTTGGGGAACTGAGGTGTGGTGGCGGGTAAAACACTCGTTGAAGGCATCTGCTGTTCAACGTCAATTTGCTGTTCCATGTCCCTCAAAGTATCGGGCTCCCATTCTATCTGATTTGCAAATTTCTCGATTTCTGGCTTGGACTCATGTGCATATGGGACATTCTTATTTTTCACTCTCATTCAGAAATGATCCCGCAGGGATCATAATGCCAGGTGAAACTTGTAAGGAATTTCATCTCCTTTAACATTCTATCTGCTTCCTCACCTGCGCCTCTACTATTGCAGATGAAAGAACAAATCTGGCCTTTGATCCACAATTGTTGCTTCTTCTTAAGGGAAACAAAGTGAATATCATCAGAATTCATTATCTGCCTAATATATTCTAATGCAAAAATTCTTACCGATACATATCTCGACAGCTTGTAAGGTGCCAATTCGCACCCGTAAACTCGGATCTCAGAGTGATTCTGATACAAGTACCAATCTCCTGTCTTTGCGTCTTTCGAGAGATGTAGAATTCTCTGGACCTCTTCATTTATTCGTGGCTCAGGCCAACCACCCAACATACTTACCACAGGGTGGTAAAATTGATCAATGAATGCTTTGAAGTCGTATTCAACAGAGTTATGTTTCAGGAGAGAAGTCCACACTGTAACTGGCTGGGGCTTCCTGTCGGCCTCCATCTTTTGCATGGAGAAACTAAACCTGTCGGCTTGAAAGTACACGAACATGTAAGCCAGAATGGAGGAATATCTGAACATGCCCTCTGTGGCGAAATTCACAAATTGTTCATGGATATTATTGGTCAAGAAGGTGCTGTAGTCGAACTGCGTGGTAGGCTATTCATCGTTTGAGAAAATGGACAGAAAACCCAGGATGGGCTCATCTACCCATTGATCAAAATAGTAACCAAGCAGGGCACACAGGGAAGAAATGATTTGATTTCCTTTGGCAGAGAACATAGAAGAAGGGTAAGGGGGATTGGTGGAAAGGAGTGGAGTGGAAGTGGGGAGGAAAAGCTCGAAGATTTGAGCTCTTTGAGGGAATGTCATTTTCTGATATAGCTTAGTGATGATTTCTAAATTGAATGGGGATGCAGATTCAGCACGGGTGATTTGCATCATCTGGTCAATATCTTCGGGGGTGATGAAGAAAAGGACGTCTCCAAATGAAGAAATAATGGCTCTCTGGTCGAGGATGTAATGGGCTTGGTATTTGAGGGCGAATTCTGGGAAATGATGAATCTGGGGAAAGAGATACAGGGGAAAATTGGACTCCTAGAGTCCAATTTCGTCACTCTGGTCCATGAACACTTCCCGAAGCCATGACTGCAGATCAGAAAAGTCAAAACTGTAGATAGTATCTGCTATCAAATGATCTTTATCGACCAAGGGGATTTTATCCAGTTCAACCGGAGGAGGAAGAAAATGATTCTCTTCTTCTTCCGCTTGTCTAGGATTTGACACCATTTTAGCAACTGTACCTGCAAGAAACAATACGTTAGTGGGGTCAACTGGACTGTAGGTGAAGGCGACGCTGAAGCAGTGGAGGAATAAGAGGTTTTTGGCACGATGGATGAATAACAAATAAGCAAGGGAAACGGTAGTTTTATTCAAAAATGGGTCGGTTTGGCACGAGAGATAGGTCAGCAGGATAACGGGTATGTTATCCTGTAATAAATGGACAATGGGCCACTAGGGATGAGGTGGCAGATGACGGTGGTCAAAGCATACGAATGAGTGACGTGGAGGCAGGTGATTGGAGGTAAAGGTCGCCGAAGGGGGTTGGTCATTTAATGGAAAGGGTAAAGGCCTGACAGCAGGGACTGACAACAGTTATGGGATGGGACTCAAACCGGGAACAAGTGGGACAAGTGAACTTAGTGGAGAATGACATCCATGTGTGACAGGTTGTCAGAGAGCATGTGAGGGATGGGACTTGAGAACCAATAAACCGATGCCACGTATGAACAAGGGCCTGTCGAAGGAAATATCTTTTCCGGACCCCCCCCCCTTTGGTTAAAGGCAGGACACCAGGGGGGGTCCGAAATCCATTTTGATCTGTTGATCCGTGCGCTGGTTTCCTGACCGCAGATCTTAGCGCGTTTATTAATACCCATTCCGTACCCCCCCCCCTCCATTAAAGGCAGAATGGAGGGGGGGGTCCGGAATTCAATGTGAACCGTAGATTTGAGCGCTCTATTCTGGGCCGTCTAGATGTGTGCCCAAGTTATAACCAATTCTGGACCCTCCCCCCTCCGTTAAAGGCAGAACGGGCGGGGGGGTCCGGAATCCAATATGGGCCGTAGATTTAAGCTCTCCTCTCTGAGCTGTCCAGATGAGCATATACGTTATTACCAATTCCGGACCGCCCCCCGCCCACGGGTTAAAAGAAGAACACTAGGGGGGGTCTGGAATACTCTGTGGGCCATTGATCTAAGCGCCGTGATCTGGACCATCGGAAAGTGAATGAAACATAGGTCGGGAGCGGAAAAAGTCATGTGTAGGAAAAACTTAGGATTAGTGCCTTCTTATGGGTTTCTTCCATTTTGTCTTACACACCACCAAGGGGACATCACTTCAACTGTCCTTAGGCAACGGAGACTTGATGTAGCATTTTCTTCAAGTGTGTTTTATTTTGGCAAGGCATGCAAAGAAATTAATCTACATTCTAACCTACTTTCATAAGACAATTAACCCAGATTAAATTGTTGGGTTAAGATATTATTCTTCCTAAGGGATATCTGACCAGGATTAGACAGTCTGGTCAGATTTATTCACTAATTCTATCCTAGGGGCTATCTGACCAGGATTAGATGGTCTGATCAGATGTATTCACTAGTTC
>ML787257.1:148942-163238 GCA_009831015.1 Picea engelmannii
CTTTTCTTTTTTCTTTTTCTTTTTGCAAAATGAAAAATCAGTTGCCAATAAAACACTAGATACAGATAATATCCATAATATCTAAGTCATAAGTTGATACCCATAATTTATGGGGTGATAACAACGACTCCACCTGGGGATGGTACTTGCCCTGTTAAGTGCCAAGAATCCAGTTTCCTGTCATTTTGAACATATCTGTCTAGTAGCCTTCGTTGGTATTATTCCAAGGAAAATTTTTGAAAAACAGTGATCAGCAGCTTAGGGCCTTCTCTTCGGGCTTCAACCAACTGACCAATGTCCCTCACTTCAGAAAATGCAAGTAAAGACTGAAAGTTAAAACCGGTATGTACAATGGAGAGTGAGTTCTTCAAATCTCTTACTGAGGAGGGATATAATGTTTCAGCATTCTACCATTCATAGGTGCTCCTGGCAGATCTGACCCATCGGCATTGTTTAGCAAAAAGGCATTGTTTCCTCTGAAAGCTTGGATCATGTAAGGCCCTGTCCATAGATGATAAAATTTCCCATGCTTTCCCTTGTCCTCGTTCCTGGTGTCCCATCTCAACACCAGGTCTCCCAGCTCAAAATCATCCTCCTTGGTTCGTTTGTCAAAGATTTTCTTGATGTTCTCTTGGATGATCCGTGTTTTGTTGAAAACATCTTCTCTGGTTTGTTGCAAGTGAATCATTTGATTGATTCATCTCTGGGAGTCAATTGGTTCAGCTTGCATTTCTTGAAGTAACTTCATGACAGGGACTCCCAAAGAAGTTGGGAAAACAACCTCAGTACCGTAGACCAGCTGGTATGGGGACATACCAATTGACCTTTTGGTGGTCAGTCTATCTGCCCATAAAGCAAATACCAGCTTATCATGCCATGATTTTTTATTCTCCTGCAATGTTTTCTTGATGATATTTACCAACGTCTTGTTTGAGGATTCCGCCAACCCATTCCCCTAAGGGTAGTAGGCTGTGGAATGCCCCAAGCCAATGTGGTAACAACTGCAGAAATCAATGAGTTTCTTTGACCGAAAGGCAGCTGCATTGTCAGTAATGATCTTTCTAGGACAACCAAAACGAGATAAAATATTATTTTCAAGAAATTTGATAATAATAGAGTCAGTGGCTTGCCTACTTGGTATAACCTCGATCCATTTGGTAAAATAATCAGTGGCAGTGAGAATCCACCTATGTTGGCCTGAAGACGGAGGGTGTATTTCTCCAATGAAATCGAGTCCCCATTGCTGGAAAGGAGCCTCTACTGAAATTGGTTTAAGAGGTAGAGGAAGGAGTTTCCTTTTACCCTCAAACAATTGACACTGGTGACATGCTGTTACTTTCTGAAGCACATCTGCAAAAAGGGTTGGCCAGTAAAAACCAGCTCTGAGTATTTTGTTGGCTGCAACCTTCCAGTTCAAATGGCCACCACATTCTCCTGCATGAAACTCCTGCAACACTTTGTCAGCTTCATCTTTGAGTAAACAATTTAAAAGAATGCTTGCAGGGTCTTTCCAGTATAAATTTCCTTCTAGAATACAAAATTTCAATGCCTTCAACTTTAAAAATCTAGCTTTAGTTTTAGTTAAACCAGGGGGAGCTTGTAAATTTTGTAGAACGAATATAAGGTCTGCATACCATGGAGAGTTGAGAAAAACCTCTCTAACATTTGGAGTTGCCATATCGCCCTATTCATCTACCACGTCTAGAAAACTAATGTCAAGAGCCTGAAAGTTAGATTCAACCATCAATTTGGCATGGCCTTGGCCTTTGATTAATTTTGTGGGCTTAATTTCTATGTCATATTCTAGAATAACTGCAATCCACTTTCCCCTTCTCCCGTCAGGTTTGTCTTGTGTCAAGATATCTTTTACTACCGCGTTTGGAACATAAGCTATGATATGTGAATGAAGAATATAGACCTTGAAGTCCTTTATAGCCTTTACAAAAGAAAAAGCCCGCTTCTCCATAATCTTGTAGTTCAGGGCAGCATCTCTTAAAGCTTTGTTGAAGAAAGCTATGGGTTGTTCATACCCTTCACTGTTCTTCTGCAGTAATACAGCTGCTATAGTATGTTCAGAGGCGAAAGAGAAAAGATAGAAATCTTTAGTGAAATCGGGACTAATCAAAACTGGGGCTTCTGTGAGTGCACGTTTGACCTGTTCGAAGGATTGCCTAGATTCAGAGTCCCATTTTATTTTTGCGTCCTTTTTTAGCATGTTTGTAATGTTTCGGAGGAGTTTGACTAGATTAGGAATGAATCTTCGAAGAAAGTTAATTTTCCCTATAAAAGACTGTAGTTCTTTTAGATTTCTTGGGTGTTCTAACTTTAGTATGGCCTCTATTCTGCTGGGGTCAATTCTGATTCCCTCCTTAGAGATTATGTGTCCCAGCAGTTTGCCTTCTTCTAACCCAAAAAAACATTTCTTGGGATTTAAAGAAATCCCGAACCTTCTACATTTTTTGAAAACTCATCTAAGGTGTCGTAGGTGTTCATCATCAGATTGGGAAAACACAGTCACATCATCTAGATAAACGATAATAAACTTTCCCGACTCTTCTACGAAGGCGATGTCCATTGCCCTCTGGAAGGTGGCTCTTGCGTTCATCAGACCAAAAGGCATCTTCACATACATGAAAGTGCCCCATGGTGTGGTGAAAGCAGTTTTTTCCTGATCGTCTGGGTGAACTAGGACCTGGTTGTAGCCTGAGAAACCATCTAACAGAGAAATTCGACTGGACCCGACCACTTTTTGCAGGAGGTGATCCATTTTAGGCAAGGGGTAATTGTCCTTCAAGGACGCTTTGTTTAGGTTTTGGAAATCTATACAGAGTTGGATTTCTCGAGTTTTTTTGCGTGTAGGGACTAAATTAGAAACCCACTTAGAGAAACGTAGCGGGACTATGATCTTGGCATCATACATTTTCTTAATCTCTTTTTCTATCAAGTGAAGCAACTTGGGATTTATCCTCCTAAGTTTCTACCTAAACGGTTTTTGGTCTTCCTTTATGGGAATCCTGTGTTGTATAATGCTGGTGTCATAGGCTTTCAAATCTTCATAGCTCCAGGCAAAAACGTCTGAATATTCCTTGAATAGCTCAATGTACTTAAGCTTTTGTTCTGGGGGTAAATATTTGGACAATTTGACCATCCTAGGCTTCTCGTTAGTTCCGATATTGCAGTCCTCTACCTCTTGCCCATGAGCTTCTATTTTTTGTTTCCTAGCTACATCATCATTGTCAAACAAATCTTCTAAAGGGACGAGCCCTCTAGGTAAAATATTGCTTTTCAATTGTAAAACTTCGGCATCCATTTCGTCATCTCCTAACTCTCTTGAATCTACTGTATCCTCTGTATCTACTGTATTTACAGTATTAACACTATCTATTTCAAACTTAGAATTATTTACATTTTCGTTTTCATTTTCTACATCTATGTTTGTACATTCAAAATCGTTCTTGCATTGCAGAAAGTCCTCTATCTGATTGTCATTTCCAAACACTTGCCAGTACCTGATATTATTGGGCACTGTCGATCTGCATTTCACTTCAACAGTGTATGGGCGAGTTTGGCGGAAAGGAATCTTGCAAGAAGCTGCTGACGTAGCTAATCCGTTGGCCAGAATATTTTGTCCTCTAGGCATTACCTGCAAGTCCACCTCGTTAAAACACTTCAACGCATCAAGAATATCATTCCTGTAGCCTCTAAGGCGTGGATGTTTAGCATCATATTCACCTTTAATTTGTTTAATAATTAATTCAGAATCACCCCTTACCATTATTTGCTTAGCACCAACCTTTTTCAACAGTTTCAGACCTAGCATTAAAGCTTCATACTCAGCAACGCTGTTAGTGCAGTGGAAATTTAACTTATAGAAATGATTTCCTGAATACCTTTTTCGATGGTTATGCAACCAGACTCCAGCTCCTCCTCCTTCTTTACTCACAGCTCCATCAAAATCCATACTCCAGAAATCAGCGGGGAAATCTTCAGTGATTACATTTTCCATCTTTGCTGCCTCACCTCTTTCTGGACCTTCATCTTGACTAGCTACCTCTTCCACCCGCTGAGTATCTGGCTCTTCAGTATCACCATCATTGTACAAGATGAACGAATCTAAATCAGAATGAGCAGAGTAAAGGGGGTAATTGTGAGGTTTCTCTTGACTTCTGACCATATACTTCATCAATGTTTCTCTGTATAACCTCCTCTGTTGTCCGAACACTGGTATAGTGGCGTAAGACATATCCAGCTGCAGGGTTCCTTTCAACTTAGCTCCCCAGGACCGGGATAGCAACATGCCATACTTTGGCGGGATGTCTGCAACCACCACGTCCATTACCATGCTCTTTGAAGGGATCTGAACCAGGGTAATGCAGAGGTCCTTAATCAGACCAATACATTTGACTTTGCTGGAGTCAAATGAGTGCAGATCTTTGTAAGTCCTAGTGACCTCCAATCCCAATTTTTCCATTACTGCTTTAGGCATTAGATTATGTGAGGCACCTGAATCCAAAATGGAGTTATGCAATATCAAATCATGTATGTTCAAACTGATGTAAAAGGGAGCTACATCACCGGTATCGTCTCGACCATCTACTTCAGGTCAGAAAAGGAGTTCAGGATGATCGTCAGCAAGGTTCACAGTGTCTGAGTGAATCACTGATCCAATAGTCAAGGCCTTGGTGCCTATGTCAGGTTCAATGGCTAATGCTTTTAGTACCTGTGAACGATAACCGCCTCTACATATCAACTCTGTAAGTGGGATAGGAATTTTAATTTTGGCCAATTCTGCCTCCAGGCTAAATGGCACCGGAGTTCTGGTCTGACTCATTGATTCTGGTTGGTCCACCATATTCTTCCGCTCAGAAGTACTGGGTGGGGTAGCAGGTGAAAATTCGGGCTATGCTGGTCTTTTCAGTATAGTGATGTTTTTCTTCACTGGAGCGTCGGTTTTACCCTTCTCAGAAGACTTTTCAGCAGTAATCTTCTCAGGAGTTTTCTCAGTCTCAGCTACCTTCTGCGTTTTGGCTGTCTTTTTCGAGGAATTTCCTTCCGTCTTCTTACTTCACAGGTTGTATTGACGGTGCACCTCCAAAATAGAGTTTTCAAAAGCCTGTTGTCCTACATCCTCGGCCTCCTCACTTACCTTTGTTTGATTTAGCAGAAAGAGTTCCTACTCCTCTTGAGTAAGGAAAACGACCTCATTGTCGTGAATGCCCATGAGGTTGATATGAGTGTCCTCCAATTCCTCAATTACTTCCCCCCCTTCATCAACATAATTTTCTTGCAGGGGAGACCTGATCGGCTGATCAGGACCTCTCTGATCCCTTTGATCCCTTTGATCTCTTTGATCTCTTTGATATCTTTGCCTGATTTGAGGAGGGTTTCTTCTAAAATTGGGGTTTCGAATCTGAGGGGCAGGTGTGTTGTCTATCGGAGGATTTCTGTCTGAAATACTCATCCTTTCTATCAATAATTCCAAAGATCTGAACACAGAATCCAATTTGGAATTAGTGGTCGACGTGGAAGGTTCTTCTTTGATCGTGACTCTCCTTTCTGACCTTTGACAGGCCCGTTTCGCCAAAAGATTAGCCTCCACGCTAATAACACTTTTCTGCATGTCTTCAAGGGTGGTAGCATTTCTTTCTCTTAATTGGTAAGACATGTCAGCATCGAATCCATCAGGGAATTTAATCAATGCTAAACCCTGGGGAGGTTTGATTTCAGTTGGGATTGCATTATACAAATTGTTAAAACGGGTGCAATAATCTTGTACCGTCTCACCTTGATTTCTTTTTATATTCTCGTATTCTGACAGTATTTGGAGAGGGTTTTTCTTTACCTCCCATCTGCAAGAAAACTTCTTTGGAACGCGACAAGGTCAGGGATTGATGTGGTGGGTAAAGCTTTGAACCATTTCTTGATGTCTCCTATCACACTCTGGGTGAACAGTCTCATTTGAACGTCGACTTCGTCAACTTCTTGTAAATCCAAGTAGTCGTTCATTTTATCCACATGTTTTTGTGCGCTTAATGTTCCGGTTGCATCGAACTGTGGAAGTCTAGTCTGGTAGTCTTGGGGCATGACATGTAGTGGTGCGGCCAGTACCAAAGGGGCATACCGAGCTGCCATGATGGGCAGAGGAGGTGGAACGACGGCCTGGGTGGTAGGAGAGGTAGCGATTGAAGACGAGGACGATGAAGGATTGGGTGGTGCTGAGGTAGTGATTTGTAGTTTAGTCATAGGAGACAAGACTTCGGGGGTTCGGGGCTACAATACAGTTGGGTCGAAGACGAGTCTAGACACAAAGGTTTCAGACCGTGTTCTAACCAGGTTTCGTGGAGGACGAAGATCAAGGTTTTGAAAGATATCTGGTTCTCCAAAAAAGGAAGGAGACTTATGAAGGGGAGTATAACTCGATGAACTGGTAGCTAAGGTCTTTCGCCTGAGAAACTTTTTGGGATTATCTATCGCTGTCGAGGGTTTTGGGTCTAGATGAGATCGAGTGTGGACTTTATTGGGAGCCAGAACTCTTTTTGGTTTATATATATATATATATATATATATATATATATATCTTTTTTTATTTATTTATTTAACGGTGAAGGAAACTAGGGGAGATTTCTGCGTTGACGTCATCTAGATTCCAATTGTTCCTGAGTGGCTATGTCTCGTTCAATGGCTGCCCATGAACGTTCAAGTTCTTCCTGGTTATTGGCAGTTTTGAGGATTATGTTGAAAAGGTTTGACGCAATATGCATTTGGTTCGATAGTCCGGGCTCGATATTAGGTTGTACTGCTGCAGGGACAGTCATAGAGGAACAGTGAAAATGATATGTACAGAGTTAATCAACCTCTAAACATTACTTTCTTCTCAGAGTCAAACTTTCTTTTAGGGGAAAGAAGTCATGAGATTGTCATTTTAGTTCGTCCCCAGTGGAGTCGCCAATTATGTTAGCACTTGGTAAATTTCCTAGAGGTTGAAAAAGAAGAAATCTACTAAGGTAACCTTATCCAACCGCTTTTAAAGCTGGGATCTAGCCCTTCCAGCTTCAGAGAGGGATCTCTCTATATGATTTAGCTTTGTTGTAATTTCAGATATTAGGCTAGCTAAAGGAATTGTTGTTTTGTTGTAAAGGGTTTTTGAAGTTGGTTGAGACAATCTACACATCCATTGGGCTATGGGGTCTATATTTAATCAAATCTGAGATACAACCAGAAATGCCAAAGAAAACCTTCATAGGGAGAGATAACACACTCACTGGATCTTTAGTAATTAAAATGATGGTCAGAAGAAAAGATAAGAAAAATAACTTTAGCTAACAAGCAATTAAGAATTTCTTAGATGAAGGTATTAGAAGATAAACATTAAAATCTTTAGAATCGGAAACAGGGTATCAAAGATAAATCCTGCAACATTACGCTATTCATAAAGATTAGTTATTGAAAACAAGATGATCACAAAGCAAGAAAACATTTAACTGAGAAAATCACATCACCAGTGAACATGCGCAAGAATCCTGTAAAGTGCCTCTTCTTTATTAATGGGAGATCTCTTCAAAAATAGTACAGTTTGATAGCAATAGGGTGTGCGAATCAACAACCCTCAATACTTCAAAAGATGAAGTATTTATAATTCAAAATACAAACGTTCCTATCATAACTGATCAGGATGTGCTCATACTATTTTAGACTAACTAACTTAACTAATCAAAACTGTTTGATGACTCGATACAACTGTATGCTGAATTTTCGGGGTAGGCCATTGGCGAGGTGCCTTCACAATCTCTTCTACAGGTGAATGGATTGTGACAGCTCATCTTCTCATCTAGTAGATCACACAGTTCTTCCCATCTGAGATGAACTGGCACTATGACTTTAAGCAATCTCTGATACACTTCATCCATGTCTGTATATTTAGAAAATGTAGCCTTGATGATGAATATGTGTTTAATCTCATGTTGGATACTAATATCCAACTGCAAGGCATCCATGAATGGTTTTCCTGTGATGCTTCCCTGTATACCTACAAAATTGGAACCGTCCTTAGACACTTCAGTCAACCTTTTCTTGTAATCAGGGAGTGTCATTAATTTGTCATTAATAACCTTTAGACCAGGCATGCCCTTCCTTTGAAGAGCATCTATCTTATTGAAAAACTTCTGCACTCCTTGATCCATGACTTGAATCTTTTCCTCAAGCTGAAGCATGAGAACTCTTTTGGTTAGAACTCATTTCACCTCCAATATAGTTTCTGTCCTGTCCTCAATCTTCAATTCTTCGAGTTCCTCCCTAGTCTTGGAATTCAAGAACCTTATGATTTCATTGGATTGTGCTGGCATGTCTCCCAGCTCCATTCTGATTTTCTCAATAGCCTGCTTTCTCCTCTCGAGCAACTCATTTTGTTCAAACATGATTTGAACCATTGGCCAGATTTCATTTATTGACTTGGAAATATCTGTCCACACAATCTCTTTGACCTTAGCCAAAGTCTTCCCTACCATTGTCTGTTTTTGGAGTTGCTGCAACTCCTTCCTGATTTGCTCATTCACCTGTTTTTCTTTGTATAGGCTTGTCTGGAAAGAAGTCTTTAGCTCTTGGAGGTTCTCCACTTCTTTCTTTAGCCTTCTAATTTCTGACTCATGCAGGTTCATCCTCTCCATAGACTTGGCAAGGTCTGTTGTTCCTTCTGGTAGAGGCACTGATGTTGCAGATGAAAGGGCTGTCACTGTTGCTGTGCTTAATCCTGCAATTGGGATAGCATTCAATGGAATGCCTTCCATTGGCTTTGCCTGCTCTTTCTCCTTTAGCAATCTTTCCATCTCATCCTCCATCTCTTTTAGCTGAGCATTCTTCTCCATGAGTAACTTCATCATCTCATCCTTTTCACCTTCCTTTTTGGCTATCTCCTTTGCCTGTGGGTCCTCTGTGGGAGGGAGATTTAGCTGTTTTCTTAAGGATGCAATGTCATCATTTTTCTTTTTAATCATCTCTTCGGCAGCCTTGACGTTAGCAGGATCGTAACCGATCTTGAGGACCAACTCCTCCAATGTATTGATTCTATTGTCTTTCATGAAAGATGATATTTTCTCCAGCTTAAGTTGGGTCTGGGCATTGTTCAAAGCTATCCAAAATTTTGACGCAGAAGCTTAAGCGTGAGCCAAAGTGTGGAAAACCATCTCCCCAGTTTGCTTGTGCAGATCCATTTGATCTATGGGATGCACATCTTTCGCTTGAAACTCAAAGGTGGCCCTTTTGTAATCTGATATCACCTTAGGATCCGACACTTGTGCTTGGAGGTAAGCCATATGCATCCTACCCTTTTCTGTGTCAAATGATGAAAGAAGCCTATGCTGAGCTGTGGACGACTGCTTCTGAAACTGGGCATAAGTGCTGCTTGTGAGAGTTTGGCTTTTCTTCTTGATCAAATCATATTTTAAAAAAATGCCCAACTTGGGCCCAGTCTTACTCGGCGAAGTATCTAAGGGAGAATTTGTGGTTTTCAATGCTGTTGTTATTTCCTCATGCTGACTCGAGCCAAAAGGTAGAGTGACTGGCTTGATCCTTGTGGTGGTCACTGTGGTAGCTGGGACCTCTTGTTCTACTGTTGCGCCGGGTGTTGAAACTGTCTTCGGCTTTTTGGAGTGAATTTGGAATTCCTCTAATGACACCTCTGTCACAGGAGGAGATGATTCCTGTCGTGGCCTCTTCTCCTTGGGGAATTGAGGTGTGGTTGTGGGTAAAACACTCGTTGAAGGCGTCTTCTATTCAACGTCAATTTGTTGTTCCACATCCCTCAAAGTATTGGGCTCCCATTCTGTCTGATTTGCAAATTTCTCGATTTCTAGCTTGGACTCATGCGCATATGGGACATTCTTATTTTTCACTCTCATTTCAGAAATGATCCCGCAGGGATCATAATGCCAAGCGAAACTTGTAAGGAATTTCATCTCCTTTAACATTCTGTCTGCTTCCTCACCTACGCCTCTACTATTGCAGATGAAAGAACCAATCTGCCCTTTGATCCACAATTGTTGCTTCTTCTTAAGGGAAACAAAGTGAATATCATCAGAATTCATTATCTGCCTAATATATTCTAATGCAAAAATTCTTACCGGTATATATCTCGGCATCTTGTAAGGTGCCAATTCACACCCGTAAACTCGGATCTCAGAGTGATTCTGATACAAGTACCAGTCTCCTGTCTTTGCATCTTTCGAGAGATGTAGAATTCTCTGGACCTCTTCATTTATTCGTGGCTCAGGCCGACCACCCAACATACTTACCATAGGGTGGTAAAATTGATTAATGAACGCTTTGAAGTCGTATTCAACAGAGTTATGTTTCAGGAGAGAAGTCCACGCTGTAACTGGCTGGGGCTTCCCATCGGCGTCCATCTTCTGCATGGAGAAACTGAACCTGTCAGCTTGAAAGTACACAAACATGTAAGCCAGAATGGAGGAATATCTGAACATGCCCTCTGTGGAAAAATTCACAAATTGTTCATGGATATTATTGGCCAAGAAGGTGATGTAGTCGAACTGCGTGGTAGGTTGTTCATAGTTTGAGAAAATGGACAAAAAACCCAAGATGGGCTCATCTACCCATTTATCATAATAGTAACCAAGCAGGGCACACAGGGAAGAAATGATTTGATTTCCTTTGGTAGAGAACATAGAAGAAGGGTAAGGGGGATTGGTGGAAGGGAGTGGAGTGGAAGTGGGGATGAAAAGCTCGAAGATCTAAGCTCTTTGAGGGAATGCCATTTTCTGATATAGCTCAATGAGGATTTCTAAATTGAATGGGGACACAGATTCAGCACGGGTGATTTGCATCATCTGGTCAATATCTTCGGGGGTGATGAAGAAAAAGACATCTCCAGATGAAGAAATAATGGCTCTCTGGTCGGGGATGTAATGGGCTTGGCATTTGAGGGCGAATTCTGGGAAATGATGAATCTCGGGAAAGAGATACAGGGGCAAATTGGACTCCTAGAGTCCAATTTCATCACTCTGGTCCATGAACACCTCCCGGAGCCATGACTGCAGATCAGAAAAGTCGAAACTCCAGATAGTATCTGCTATCAAATGATCTTTATCGACCAAGGGGATTTTATCCAGGTCAACCAGAAGAGGAAGAAAAGGATTCTCTTCTTCTTCCGCTTGTCTAGGCTTTGACACCATTTCAGCAACTGTACCTGCAAGAAACAATACATTAGTGGGGTCAACTGGACTGTAGGTGAAGGTGACACTGAAGCAGTGGAGGAATAAGAGGTTTTTGGCGCGATGGATGAATAACGAATAAGCAAGGGAAACGATAGTTTTATTCAAAAATGGGTCGGTTTGGCGCAGGAGATAGGTCAGCAGGATAATGTGTATGTTATCCTATAATAAATGAACAATGGGCGACTAGGGATGAGGTGGCAGATGATAGTGGCCAAAGCATATGAATGAGTGATGTGGAGGCAGGTGATTGGAGGTAAAGGTCGCCGAAGGGGGCTGGTCATTTAATGGAAAGGGTAAAGGCCTGACAGCAGGGACTGACAACAGTTATGGGATGGGACTCAAACCGGGAACAAGTGGGACAAGTGGACTTAGTGGAGAATGACGTCCATGCGTGACGGGCTGTCAGAGAGCATGTGAGGGATGGGACTTGAGAACCAATAAATCGATGCCACGTATGAACAAGGGCCCACCGAAGGAAATATCTTTTCCGGACCCCCCCCTTTGGTTAAAGGCAGGACACCAGGGGGGGTCCGAAATCCATTTTGATCCGTTGATTCGCACGCTAGTTTCCTGACCGCATATCTTAGCACGTTTATTAATACCCATTCCGGACCCCCCCCTCTCCATTAAAGGCAGAACGGAGGGGGGGGGGGTCCGGAATTCAATGTGAACCGTAGATTTGAGCACTCTGTTCTGGGCCGTCTAGATGTGCGCCCAAGTTATAACCAATTCCGGACCCCCCCCCCTTCGTTAAAGGTAGAATGGGCAGGGGGGTCCAGAATCCAATATGGGCCGTAGATTTAAGCGCTCCTCTCTGAGTCGTCCATATGAGCATATACGTTATTACCGATTTCGGACCCCCCCTAGTTAAAAGTAGAACACTAGGGGGGGTCCGGAATACTCTGTGGGCCGTTGATCTAAGTGCCGTGATCTGGACCATCGGAAAGTGAATGAAACATAGGTCATGAGCGGAAAAATTCATGTGTAGTGAAAACTTAGGATTAGTGCCTTCTTATGGGTTTCTTCCATTTTGTCTTACACACCACCAAGGGGACATCACTTCAACTGTCCTTAGGCAACAGAGACTTGATGTAGCATTTTCTTCAAGTGGGTTTTATTTGGGCAAGGCAGGCAAAGCAATTAATCTACATTCTAACCTACTTTCACAAGACAATTAACCCAGATTAAACTGTTGGGTTAAGATATTATTCTTCCTAAGGGATATCTGACCAGGATTAGACAGTCTGGTCAGATTTATTCACTAATTCTATCCTAGGGGCTATCTGAACAGGATTAGATGGTCTGATCAGATGTATTCACTAGTTCTAACCTAGGGGCTATCTGACCAGGATTAGATAGTTTGGTTAGATGCATTCACTAACCTATCATGCTTGAAAGGTATGACCAAGTTACTATTATTGCATGGGGATTTTGTTTCAATTCTTTTATGCCCTCTTTTTTTTCTTTTTCTTTTTGAAAAATGAAAAATCAGTTGCCAATAAAACACTAGATACAGATAATATCCATAATATCTAAGTCATAAGTTGATACCCATAATTTATGGGGTGATAACAAAGTGTATCAAGCTTATTGTGCTTTGAGATAACTCGAAATGAAACAGGTCATTTCTTTTCCTTCCATTAGGAATTACTTTATTCTTTGAAGAAGAAGTACACTAAATGAAACTTGCAAAAAACATATACCTTTGATGCCCATAGTTGTAACCTCAGTTTTATCCTCAGAATCTGATCCAAGATCTTGAACTATGGTCATGGTATTATTTTTACCCTTTCTAGGTTGAGCCTAGTTTGGCTTCAATTTTGGATGCAACTTCCAATAGTGCTTCTCATCATGTCCTTTCTTCTCGCAATAAGAACATGTAGGCTTCTTCAACTGCTTCTCGAAGTTATGTGGATTTCCTATGCTTTTAGTACCAATTCTCTTGGCCTTCTTTTGATCCTCATACATTTCTTCCACCATGGCTTTCATTGCCTTGAACGCAAAAACGAATGCCTCTTCAGTACCAAAAGGATTTTTCTTAGAAGACTCCTTGTCTTTTGTTGAATCCATTTCTTACTTTCGAAATGCATGCCTCAAATCAAAATTTTCTGGAATGTACTCTTCAAACGTGTTTGACAACACATGTATTCCAACAGAGGACAAACACCTTCAGTAACCCCTCACATAACCATATCAAATATCAACACACTTTTACCTAACGACACAATATACCAAGTAGATCTTACTAACTCCTAAGTGTCTAAATATCCTAACATCCCCCCTTAAGAACAACTTGGGATATGATTGAAGGATTTACAATAGTGACACAATAGGAGAAGGAAGGAGGAATTAGAGCCTATCCCCCCTTAATGACAACTTCCTGAACTCCTAACATAGATTGAAGTTTGGAAAACTTCGCTTCTATAAGAGACTTTGTGAAAATGTCTGCAACTTGATCTTCTGTAGGGCAAAAGAGCACTTCAATAACTTGATCATGAATGAGATTTCTGATGAAGTGCATGTGTAGCTTGATGTTTTTGCTACCCTGATGTTGAACTGGGTCTTTGGCAAGCTTGATGGCACTCTAATTGTCACACCAAAGGCTGGTTGGATGTTGGTGCTAGAATCCAAACTCTGAAAGGATTTGTCGAAGCCACAGGGCTTCCTGACTTGCATTTACCGCTACTCGATACTCTGCTTCTGCTGAAGAAAGTGCAATAGCCTGTTGTTTCTTATAGGCCCAAGTGACAGGTCTTGAACCAAGGCTAAAAACATAACCTGTAGTAGACTTCCGATCATCAGGGTCGCCGGCCCAATCTGAATCAGTGAAACCAACCAATAAAGGAGTTCCCCCTGATCTGTAATGTATCCCGAACTAAACTATACCATGAACATAGAGAAGTATCCTTTTAGCTGCTTTCCAATGGATTTCATGGGGTGTTTGCATATATCGGGCAACAAGACCAACATCAAAGGAAAGATCAGGATGGGTATGAGTCAAGTATAAGAGGTTACCAACTAACTGACGGTACAGGGTGGCATCAACTTCAGGAGAAGTACAGGTGGCAGAA
>ML787257.1:163940-238531 GCA_009831015.1 Picea engelmannii
ATTGAAGAAGTCTGTAACCTTTGACATCTTCAGAATAACCAACAAATATACACTTCTCACTTTTAGGCTGCAATGCTTTCCTTTTCTCATCAGGAATGTGAGCCCATGCTATACTTCCAAATACACGGAAGTGACTTACATCTAGTTTTATTTTAGTCCAAGCTTCTTCTGGTGTTATATTTTTAAGAGCCTTTGTGGGAGTGTGATTTACTATGTAATTTGCACAGTTGATGGCTTCCACCCAATACTTTAGACTTAATCCCTTAGATTGGATCATACAATTAGCCATTTCTTTTAATGTGCAGTTCTTTCTCTCAGCAACACCATTTTGTTGTGGTGTATAGGGAACAATGTGTTTCATTTGGATTCCTTATGTAGTGCAGTAGCTTGTAAAATTATTGTTCACATATTTGCCTCCATTATCTGTTCTTAACCTTTGAATTTAATGTCCAGATTGCTTTTCTACAAGGGCCTTGTAGGCCAAAAATTTGTCAAAAAATTCACTCTTGAGTTTTAAGAAGTAAACCCAAGTACGTCTGGAAAAGTCATCAATGAAAGTTAAGAAATAATTGCACCCAGAAAAAGAAGGAGAACAAAGTGGACCACACAAATCACTGTGAACAAGCTGCAAATGACCCGAGTCATGCCAAGAGGCACGTTTTTCAAAATTGTCCCGATGATGTTTACCGAGAAAACTACCGGCACAAACACCATCTCTGCATGAAACAAGAGGAAGACCAGTCACCATCTGTTGATTACATAGTTTCTGCAATAAACGATAGTTTAGATGACCAAACCGCTCATGCCAAGGTCTTCTCAAGTCATCGCTATGAGCAACAAAAACTGATGAAAAAGCTGATGACCCAAAGTTGTCAAACTTGTACAACCTGATAATATCATCAACAATTCCAGTTGTAAGAACATGCTTAGGATCTTTTAGATCCTTGATTACAACTTGGTGAGATGAAAAATCGATGGTTTTACCTTCACCTGAATGAGTGATTTTATATACTAATAGAAGGTTACAAGAAAGACTTGGAACACATAATACATCATTGAAATGACCATTATCTACTTGAATTGTTCCAGATTCTACAACACTAAGAGATCTATCATCACCAACAAATATTTTCTTGGTGTTACATTCATTTAGAGAAGAAAATATGGCTTTATCCTTAGCCATATGATAAGATGCTCCTGAATCAATAAGACACTCATAAGAAGAAGAAGTAGTAGTAGAATTTGAATTGAAGGAGAAACCCGAAGCAAAAAGTGCATGTCCATGAGAAAAAGAAGTATAATCAATACTGATGTTGTGCTTCTTCATCGCTTCTTCTAAAGCTGCCATCTTCTTGAAACATTTGGACACATCATGACCATCTTTATCACAAAAGTTGCAATGTCTGTTAGTATTCTTACTTTTATATTTTTCTCATTTGTCACTAGTAGGAGCTGAAGCTGTCTGAGTAGGTTTGGGACCCTTATGTTGTTTGTTGTTGTAGCGAGGATGTTGCTTCTTGAGATACTTGGGTTTATCTTTCTGCTGGGAAAATAAGGCTTTGTTGGAGGGACCTGCAGTGTTGATCACTCCAAATTGTACATGGTTATCTTCCTCTCGAAACAAAGAAGCACAAAAGGACTCAAGACTGGGTTTTTCATAAGCTTCTTCCCCTAGAGCCTCTCTCATGGCATAAAAGGTAGATACAAACATAAAATATGCACTACCTAGCTTAGAAAGAATAAGATAGATGCAACACTCTTCCTCCATCTTTATCTTACATTCTTCACATAAAAATTTTAGTGTTTTAAACCTAGATATATAGTCTCCAAGGCAAGAAAAATCATTTGGACTCAAGGTCAGTATTTGATTTTCTAACTGTTGTTCTTGAATAATATTGAGTTCACCAAACAAAGATTCAATCGTGTTCCAAGCTTCTTTGGGGTCATCAATATCTTGAAGGTGGTACCTTAAATTAGGAGAGATGGAAATTCCGATTAGTCCACGTGCTTCGTCATTCCTATTATCCCACTTGGCTTTCTTATCAACATCAATGGGTGTTTTTTCCTTTCCCAAGGTAATCTGGTACAAGCCTTTACTTCTTAACAAATCTTCCATATGAGATTTCCATTGGAAGTAGTTGTTGCTGGTAAGCAAGACAGTACTTGTAGAAGCCATATTAAATATGAAAATAATGTGGATTTAAAAACTAAAACTGATGATCTGGATGGAAAGAGCTCGAAAAGTTATGTGGTTTTAAAAAAAACGACACTGAAAACAAACTTCCGATGTTATAGTTATACCCTATTGAAAAAAAAGGCACAATTGGTAACCAAATGACCACGTGATTATGTAAGTTGCTTTATGAAGTGACCCACTTTTATAAAGAGAAGTGGGGATCACTTTTACAATGAAGTTACTTTATAACAAAAAAGTTGCATGCAAAATAAATAACTCTAAAATAAAATATTAAAGCTACTTATAGTGATTCACTTTTATACTTGAAGTGAAATACACTTTACAATTTTAGCATGAACTTTTTCAAAAAAGGTAACAAAAGAGAGACTTGAACTCAAGACCTCTTACTTAATAAGACAACTTTTAACCAAATGATCTAGAAAAACATATTGTAATGTTCAAAAGGAGTATTGGGGTTGTTGTTGCTGTTGAAGATGGCCTTGGAGAGCTTGCTAAAAAAAACCTCTTTTCACACAAGAAAAAAATTTCACTTCTCGATGACAATAAGGGTTAGATCTCGGTTAGCTTACTCGGAAGATGCACCTTTTCCTATCTGTTTCTGATTTTCTGAGATCCCACAGGGCACAGGGAAAAGAGCATACTCATATCTAAAAGAGTAGCAACCCAGAAATAAATAAAACAAAACCAAAATAAAACCAAAATACTACTATGCAAAAATTTTTAAAAATGCGTATTCAAGCTTTATACCTCCGGATCTGACTGTAATGGTCGTATCCTGGGCAAACATGAACCTTTTCGAGTGAAATGAAAAGTGTTCCTGACTGAAACAAACATTTTGGACGCAATGGAACAATCCTCTCAACCCATAAATGTACGAACATGAAAGAAGGTGGAGATGAGGCAACTCGACTTCATGATCTCGATCTTCAACAGGAGCGGGCCTTCAAACAGGCTCTGATACCATGTTCGACAACACATGTATTCCAACAGAGGCCGAACACCTTCAGTAGCCACTCACATAACCATATCAAATATCAACACACCGATGTTTTCACGTGGTAAAACCCCTACGAGGAAACATCCACGACCCCAACCAATGCGACCACTTGGAGTAGTTTATTAATGCAAAGAAAGAGATTACAGAGAGATTTTACAAGAGAGTTTCTCACAATCAATCATCGGTAAATGACCCTCCATGCTCTTTAAATAGATATCATGGACCAAATGGGTCTTAAGCCATGGATCAATGGTCGTTAAGATCGAGGAGAGTATGAACTGTCAGATCACTCTATGTTGGGAACATATCGTGACCGTCAAATTTCCTAACTACAAATGCATACTAATGCATACTAAAGAAACACACTAGAAAACACACTTTTACTTAACGACATAATAGACCAAGTAGATCTTACTAACTCCTAAGTGTCTAAATATCCTAACAAAATGATCCTTCACCAAGATTGAGTTTGGACCTCATAAGCATTCACCTGCAAATAAATGTCAAAACTAACTCTAATACCACATGATCTGAAAATACCAAACGAGTTTTGATACCAACTTGATATTAAATATCAACAAACTTTGATACCAATTTAGCCTGAAAGTCCTTAGATGTCAATTAGTTCATAAATACACAAACATCTGACCAGATTCGGGAAATTGAAGATCAACTTGACTATTTTCAAAATATCATGTGAATGTCTTACTTATCCATAAAATTCATTAACTGATAAATATAACTTACAAAAATAATAAGTACCAAAATAGAGAGAAACATGTCGCTCTTATTAATTCTCAAATTTTCAAAATTACAATAAATGGGCTCATAATGCCAAATTTGATGTCACTCTTCAGTTATGCTACTCAATCCCAGAAACAAATATCATTACTAAATTCCTCACGAAATTTTGAGAAAAATGAGTATAAACTTGACTATGTTTAGAACCGGTGCTTAAAGACCCCTTTTTGCACGTATAATGAGACTATGGGTATCATACATGACAAATTGGACTAAGAATTTTGTTACAGAATTTAAAAAAAAAATAGACATCACCATCAGATTCCTCTTGAAATTATGAGAAAAATGAGTATAGCCACTCCATACCTTCTTCAAAGAACTCAATGGCACACAAAATGAGAAAAATCTAACATGAGATTACATCTTGCACCCAAATCGAGACAAAAATATAAAGTTAGAAATAATTCTTATGTTGGGAACTCTTGGCACAAATCCCAAATGTTTGTACAGGGGTCGAAGGCTGAGTTTATATAGGGCTAGGTTGGGGGTCGAACCCCAACCAACTCCATTTATTCTAGGACTGCATTAAACTAGGCTTAAATAATATATTCCAAGTTAGTTATAACAAGAAAGTATCATGGCACAATGGTAGGGAGAATATAGTTATGTCGTTGGAAGATGTGAGCAGAGGTCACTGGTTCAATCCCCGCAACCTCCCCTTTTAGGCATATTGTTATATAATTGTAAGTTTAAATATAATTATTGCGGTTTGTTATAACAAGCGGTTTAGTTGGCGTAACGGTCAGAGCATGCATGTGAATTCATTGGGAATATTCCTTTGAATTCCTATGAGGTCAGGGGTTCAAACCCCATGGAGCCCATAACCATTTTGATTCTCCCTTCGTTATTATTGGCCAATCGGATAGTGCCACATGGAACTCTCTGATTGGTCCACGTGTCATGTTGTCATTGGTCCACCTTTCTACCACATCACCGTACATATCTTCCACTCAACATCTAGTCACCTTCCACTTGTACCTACCACATCATTGGACAGGTGCCACGTCACCCATATAGATGACACATGACACTTTTTTATTGGTCCAAATGGACCCTCAAAAATGTCATTTCCGAGGACACATGGAAGTCTATCATCCTGTCACGTCACCATGTTGATGTCAACATGATTTCATATATCAATTGTATGACTTGTATGAATAAGCTACGTGGCACCCTTGCTTTGACTTTTTCCTTGTTTGACCAAAACTTTGACTGGACATAACTTCTTTATATGAACTCCATTTGAGGTGATTTTTGCATTGTTGGAAAGATTTCACCGAGCTCTACGCAATGAATTCATTTTCAAAATAATTTGAGCATATTATTTTTTGAGCATTTTGGATCCTCCTGGATCACTTTTGAGCATTATGGATCCTCCTGGATCACTTTGCTATGACTATCAAATCGACTAACAATGAAATCCAGGTTCACAATAATTATTTTTCACAACTAGCATTACATTTGAAGGATATACTTGGTCCTTCTCAAATTATTAGTTTTAGTCATATATAGAGAGATCTTAATGTTTTTGTTGATTCACTATCTAAGGATGCTTTGCACTAGGCTGAAGGTTTGCTTGTCTTAAATGAATTTACGACTATACAAACTACTATCTCGAACTGCATGCATTCTAGAAATACCTCCTCCCTAGCTTCTCTCTCTCTCTAAGTCACTCAACCTGCTCAATTATTCATGTGTATGAAACTATCTATCTTGACCTATATTTATAGTTTTAGACGAAACCAAAACCTTAATTTATTTTTAAGAATACTCCTAGTCTAAGTCGTGCATGCATGAAACACAATTTTTAGACTCAACTACTAAAAATTAGACTTCCACTTTTTAACTAAAGTGAATTACAAAATATAATTTGATTTTCAAAAATAAAATTACTTTTCAAAAATATCTTGAACCACTTCTCAAATGTTCACATGGAATTTGTGCGAAATTTCAAGTTTGAGATATAATTCTCAACACTCCCTCTTAGCGAGGAAGGAATTCCACACCAATACAATTCTGTCTCTAAATGTATCAAACTTCAGTTTTTCCAAGGGATTTGTAAAAATATCAACTACATGTTGATCTGTGGGAATATAATGGAACTTCACTGCTCCCTTCTAAACCTTGTCTCATATGAAGTGATATCTGATCTCCATGTGCTTGGAACTATCATGAAACACTAAATTTCTAGAGAGTTTGATACAACTATGATTATCACTTAAATGATGATGGGATCCAAATCCTAGTCAAACAATCTTGCAAGTAACTCACAAATCCAAATGGGCTCACAACTAGTCATACTCACTGCCATGTATTTTTCCTCCATTGAGCTAGGTGCCACGTAAGTTTTCTTCGTACTGAACTGGATATCATCATTGATCCAAAGCTAAAGAAACACCTAGAGGTGCTCTTTCTATCTGTTCCACTGCCTACCCAATCTAATTTTGTATATCCCTTCAACTTCACTTTACCATCTCCAAGATATCTCATACCATACTCCATTATGCCCCTCAAATAACTAAGCACATGTTTTTTTGTTACCCAATGCTCTTGCCTTGGCTCCACCATGAACTAACTCAAAGCATTCATTGCAAAACATACATTTGGTCTAGTGTTGACTAAATACATCAAAGAACCTATCAAACTTCTATATAATGTGGGATCCACCAACTTTGAATCTAAAGTTGTCACCTTCTAGAAATTAGTGATAATGGGTGTGACCATATGTTTGAAGTCCTCCATATGAAACGTATTCAAGATCTAAATTGCATAATTACCCTGCCTAAGGAAGATCTACCCTGGTCTCTGCCAAAGCTCCAATCCCAAGAAGCAATGCTTCATTCCAATGTCCTCCATCTCGAACTCAACTGCCACGTTTTTTTTGCAATGAACTTCTCTGCACATGTCAGAAACAAGTCATCTACATACAACACCAAAATGAGTGGATCAATTTGAACAAATATGTAATATAAGTTAGAATCTACTTCAATTTTGGTGAATTCTATACTTTGAAAGTATCCATTGATCCTGAAATACCATGCTCTTATCCTACTTGAGTCCATACAAGACTTTCTTAAGTCTACACATATGGGACTCCTTCCCACTTACCTCAAAGCCCCAAGGTTTCTCTATGTACAATTCTTCCTCAATGATCCCATTAAGAAAAAAATTCTTCACATCCATTTTATGTATCCTCCATCCCATAAATGAAACCAAGGACATAACCGCTCTAAAGGAAGTGTACCTTGAAATTGGATAAAATATCTCATTTTAGTCCACTCCCTCTCTCTGGGAGAACCCTCTTTCCACCAACCTTGCTTTGAACTTCTCAATGTTTCCATATAATGCATACTTCACCTTGTAGAGCCACCTGGAACTCACAACTAACTTCCCCTTTAGTCTTGGAACTATGTCCTAAATATCATTCTTCATGATGGAGGTGTATTCCTCCACCATGGAATCTCACCATACCTGCTAGTTTGCTGCCTCTTGAAAAATGGAAGGCTCAAAATCTAGAATGTTTCTCATCAATGCCATATATTCTGAAAGCTTATTCGAATATTTTCTCTCTTTGCATGTGATCCTAGAATTCTTAACATGCTCATGAACATCCCTCAATGTATGAAAAAAGCCATCGAGGTCTCCTGACAGAAGTGAAAGGGGATCCTATTTTTACCTCAAGGTGTCGTACTACCTTGGAAATAAATAGTGATCCTAGATGAACCTTAGGAGATTCATGCTCCTCATACTTTTCCACTGGAGTAGGCTCATGAGACTTCTTGGATGAAAATTATTCCTCAAACTTTACATCCCTACTTAATAATATCTTCCTCTACTCTAGAATATAGAGTGTGTAACCCTTTTAAGTCTCACTATAAACCACAAACAAATTCTTCTCGTTGGAGGGCTCCAACTTGGTCCTCTTCTCTACCAGTACATGGATATAAATTAGACAACCAAATATGTGGAAATAACTCACCTCTATATTCACACTAGTGAATGCTTCCTCTAGTGTTTTTCCTTTCAAGGTCTTGTGAGGACATCGATTTTGGATGTAGACTATTGTGTTGCATGCCTCTTCCCAAAGAAACATGGACAAGTCCTGGTCATGTATCATGGAATCAACATCCCCTATGATGGATCAATTCTTCCACTCTACAACCCTATTATGTTGTGGGTTGTACAAAACTATCATCCCCCTCTTGATTCCTACCTTTTTGCAAAATCCTTCAAAGTCCTTGGAGGTATACTCAACCCCATTATTTGATCTCAAGACTTTGATCTTCTTCCTTTCCTGGTTTTCAACTAGAGATTTGAACTCTCAAAGCATGATAATGGCCTCATCCTTGGTATTTTAATAAGTATATCCAAGTCTTTTGAGAGAAATCATCAATAAGTTAAGCATAATACATGCTTCTTGTCATTGACGTTACTGACATCAGTCCAAAAAAATCCAAATCTACTAGGTCTAGAATACCCTTAAACCTATGCTTGTTTCTAGGGAAAGTAGCCTTGGCATGCTTACCAATAATGCACCCTCTAAATACACCATGTTTCTCAATATTGAATTTTGGAAGACCTGTTACTATCTCCCTCAAAATATGCAATGCCCCTGTGATGTAGGTGCCCCAAAATCTTATGCCACAACTCACACACGTTGTCACCACTATGCACCAAGGCTCAAACAAGTTCACCCTGTGACCTGTACAAATTACCTTATCTAACCCCTATTACCTAAGCTATATCTAGGCTAGATTCCTTCAGTTTGATGAGGAATTTTTTATTCTTAAACTCCAATGCAAATCCCTTATCCTCCATACTTGAAACTAAAAGATTTTTTTTTTTTGAGACCCGGTACAAACATGACATCGTCAAAATCTAAAGAATTACCTTACTTGCGTTGGAAGGGAATAGTACCAACTCCTACTACTAGGTACTTGGAATCATCACCAAGCTCAACCTGTACTCTTGAGCCCTGCTTATTCATACTATAAAACAACTATTGAGCTAATGTCATATGTCGATATGCCCCACTGTCCACATACCACACATTCCTCAGAATCGTGCTGGTAGAAAGGCATGATACCAACAAGAAATCATTATCAAACTTGGAAGAAAACTCATTCATCTAAGTTTTTACAGAGGCTTGTACCTGATTCTACTGCAACTTCCCTTTACCCTTCTTCTTATCTGGACACTATGATGCATAGTGATCATGCTTATGACAACTAAAGAACTTGATTTTACTTAAGTATTTCATTCCTATTTGTGTGGTTGACTCCTCACTCTTTCCCTTACCTTTTTTGAGTCCTTTACCTCTACCCTTATTTGAATGCACAAATAGAGCTATGTTCTCATCATCATCCTTCTTTCCATCCTTTCACTCCATCCGAGTCTCCTCCTAGATACAGTCATCCCAAAGCCTCTCAAAGTAAGGAAATTTTTCTCAAGCACAAATACCTTTGAAAAATGGTTCCCATGAAGTAGAGAATCCATTCAATGCTATGTTCAATAAGACTGCATCTTCAACCATCTCCCAAACGACTACAATTAATCACGAATTTGTGTGGTCTTCATAAGGTAACTAGTGATTATGTGTGATCTAGTCATCACTATGGATCTAATTTTGTTCTGCAATATCATCTTCATATTTATGTTCTGACTCTAGTAAGGACTAACTAGGGCATCAAACATCTCTTACATTTTCTTCTTCTCAGATACCCGAGGGATCATATGATCCTTAATGGAATCCAAGATCATCCACTTGGCCTCCACTTCTCTCTTGTTTTGAGCTATCGGTTGTTGGGGATTTGTAGGCATAGTAGAAATGTCCTTGACAATATCCTATATATATTCTCTTCTAGTAAGAGTGTAACCTTCACTGTCCATGATAATAAATTTGAGGCACCATCCAATCATCCTCAAACCTAAGGCTAGTTGATTCCATCTATGAGATCTACTGCACAAACTCCCAAATCTGAAAACACAACTTTGAAACCCTCTCATTGTTGGTATTTCTTCCCTTCAATTGATTTATCATTGTAAATATTAGAGAATATCAATTAGAGAAATAAGTTCTAATACCATGCGAAAATCCCCAAGCCCTAGGTGACTAAAGTCCTTATGATCTCAATCAAACAAGTAGATCGTTGAATTTAATTAATGCAGAATTAAATTTTAGACCAAAGCATTAATCACACAACAACCATAAATCAAATAGCAGAAGAAAAAAAATCAATTTCACACGTACACTGGTAATTACTCTTTCAAAACTAGTTTTTCAATCCTTCGGAAAACTTACAAGTAAATGTCCACATGAGAATTAAAACCAACAACTGTATGATTATCTAATTCACCTCGAACTAAGCTTGTATAGCCTGATTGAGAGGTATAAAACCATGAATAGTAGAAAATTGTTGTACGAGTTATAGACACATTATATGGCATGTCTGTACCATTCTACGAACCTATCTTTAATATTGTATAGATCCATACAGTATTGTTCGTACGAATGTATGAAACTATACAAATTGTTGTCTTGAAGTATGTGCTACTTGGAAACATCTCTCTCTCTCTCTCTTCGTCTCCTAATCTTCTGAACAATTAATATATACAAAAATATCTATCTTGACTTGTCTTGATAGTTTTAGAGACCAAAACCCTAATCTATTTTTGAGATTACTCCTAGTCTAAGTCATGCATGTATGAAATACAATTTTTAGACTCAACTACCAAAAATAAGACTTTCACTTTCTAACTAAAGTGAATTACAAAATATAATTTACTTTTTGAAAATAGAATTAATTTTCGAAGATATCTCAAACTACTTCTCGCAACTTATATGGAAGCTCATTTCCAAGCTATAATTCTAAGCAACTTATGGTGAATCTTATCATGTGACTGAAATATTGTAAAAAAATTGTGCAATGCATGTGGAAGATGGAAAATCCATCTGATCTTTCAACACAATATTCTGGAAAAACCACTACCACTTTCATGACAAGCATAAGCCTCTACCTCAAATAACTTATGAATTGTATGTGCAAGCTCTTTCGAAAACTATCACTATTTTCATTTTGCGGAAGTGAATTATTGATATGCATGAAGCTTTTTTCCAATAAAAAATTTGCTAAATTATATTAGTGAATATAATTTGTTTACATATTCTTGTCCATACAGATGTTCATAGAAAACCTAGTCCATAGACCATGCTCATAAACATAAACTACCACAGCCCCAAAAGAACCAGAAAATCACCAGAGATGAAAACCAGCATGCAAGCTACGAAAATAGATTCAAACAGGGAACAAACCCCATCAAATAAAAGAAAAGAAATAAACCAAAAGCCACACGCCCCCAAAGGACCTCAAAGTGTTAACCCAACACCGCACGCCCCCAAAGGACCTCAAAGTGTTAACCAAAACACCGCACGCCCCCAGTGAGGACCTCAAAGCTCTGTCCCAAAACTTCTTCTGAAAAGAGGAAGAAAAAGGACAAAAACAAAAAAAAAAAACCATTCCACCAGCAAAATCCCAAAGATCTGCAAGCATGCTTCAGAAAGTGAAGAATTGCAACATAGAACACCTTGCCAAGGAGGAATAGGTCAAGAGAGTCCGAAAAAACCCGAAGAGAAGACAAAAAATCCTGCCGCAACAAACCCCCGAAGCTGCCACCGCCGTAAACTCCGATGATAGCCACTAGCGCATGCACCCAAAGTCGAGCCCTCTAACACCAAACAAAAGCTGCCCTGGAAGGAAGTGGAACCAAAGGGAGAACCCACCAGAAGTCACGTCGACGGCCCACCAGAAGTTATAGTTTGAGCAGACCTGATACTGGAAAAAAATAACAACAGATGGGGAAAGGAACCACCATTGCTGAAGAGATAGTCACTATAGGGAAACGCTCGGCCCCGAAAAGGAGACAACCTCCGCAGGGATTTGTTTCCTGAGAACCCGCCGCCATCCACAGAGCCCTCACTCACCCTTCTCATCACAGAGTGTCGCTTGCCCTTGTAGAGTCTCTCGCCCATGCTCACCCTTCTCCCTAGAGTTTTCTAGGATGTGGCTAGCAAAATCCTCGCTGCAATGCCCTGGTGAGTTGAGATATGCATGAAGTTTGTGAAGAAGTGAAAATACTTGAGAAATATTTGAAGAAGTATCATTTTGAAGAAGTATCATTTGAATTTACCCTCTTTCCCTTAAAATGATAATGGATCACATGATGAAAGTGATTCATTGAAATTAGAGATAACTGGAATTGTAAATCAATTTAAGGATATTTGTTATAGCTATGTGCTCTTACAATAAAAAAAATTGATGAATAAGAGGTTGTGCATGAAAAATGATAATTGTCTTTGTAAACACAAGTCACAAATTTGTTTGAAGACAAAAAGATAAATTATTGCAAATCTGATTGACAAACTTCATGGTAACATGTCTTTGAGAAGCATGCCTAAATATGATGAATGTCTTACATGATATCTTTGAATATCTTGTATTTTGTTTGGCATTGATTTTATGTTTTCACAGGATATGTAGTTTTCAATTATAATTTTGTTTCTCACTTTGTAGGATAATTTTCCTTTGACTTATTTCATTTTTTATTTTCATAGAATAGTTAGTTTACATGATTTCTAGGTACATTTTACTTTGAGTTACATAATTTTCCTTTTATAAGGATTTGTTTTTACATGTAATAACGAGACCATGGTTTTCCTTGCACACAATGCCTGCCCTATGATTTTCAATATTTATTTATGCTTGCATTCGTAATGTGTATTAATGAGTTGTTTAAAAGACCATCTCTTAGTGTCTAAGAGTTCACATTTTCCCTATGCTAGAAGCTTAGGTCCTAAGAAGTCTTACCTTCACATCAAGTAAGGTCCTAAAAGCTATGATATGAACTATAATATAGGATTATAACTCATGTGAAATGTGTGCATGGATGATGATAATAATAATAATACTAACAACAACAAAAACACCACCACCACATGTTATTGTAATTATACACTTATTCATTATTATATGTGTGTGTGGATTCTTTTATGTTGTCCTTCTTATGTTGGATATTTTATCATAAATAAATTATTGTTCATTACATTGGCACTTTCACTAATTCTAATCTTTGACTATCACATTTTTCAAAGTTTCTATGATCTCACTTTTGACCACAACCCAACCATTATCCAGTTTTCATTGTGCAAGCATTAACACACAAAATTATCATCTAATAAAGTTGAAAGTACAGGAGGGTGAATTGAGGGCGTGAGAACAAAACTCAATAAGTAGTAAAGAGTCTTTGATGATGGGTGGAGTGTCCACTAGAAACGTTGGATGTTTTGAAACTACCTCCACATTGTTTATCCATAAATCTCATACAAAATAGTAAAAAATATTCATGAATATATGTCATTGGGATCATGAATGTATGTCATGGGGATAAGTCACAATTTTGCCAACATAATTAATAAATCTGTTTAATTGTCCTTGTTAAAAGTGTGAGAATAAGTCATTGGATAACCAATTACAAAATCACATTGGATGTGTGAATGTGTCAAGTTGTCTAAGGGATTGGAAGAATACAGGAATATTAATTGTTGTCTATGACACAATTTAGTATAGCCAATGACACTACTAGAGTAAATAATCGAGACTCTAATAAATTGTTGTTGAGTCGGTAATTCCTTGGAGCCATATATTTGTATATATAAAAGAACCAAAAAAAAAAAAACACTTTGAATATAAACACGTGGCAAAGAGAATGGATTGGGTGAGAAGCATAGAAAAACAAGTCGTGTGAGAAGAATACCATCCACTCTTCTAATTTAATGTTGTGATAGTTTTTAATTTAGTGGTAGCTGAATGGCGCAAGGGTGTTACAGTGAAAATGCTGATGTAAAAACATACAATAAAAACATACAAATTCGACCTCCCTTTATTATTCAAATTATGTGAATGCAAGCATTACCAATAAAGTCTTTTTTTAAGTTGAAACATAGCTAGAAGAGTAACATTAAGGAATATATCTACTTTTAATATATTGGATTGACTCAGTTAATTGTCATTATATAGGGGAACCTTATATTTTGTGCATCCACTTAATATTAAATATATTATGGAGCAAGTTTCTATATAACAATTATGGTAATACATAGGGAAATAACTGCGAGCTATGTGAATGATTAAAAGGGGAATCAGAGCCACTTCTAATAAATTGTGATTTTCAAGTAAATCAAAATCGATTTTTCGTGAACAAAGTCAATCACTTAACACTAGTAATAATATATTTTAAGAAGAATAATATAGTCCAAGAGGAAAAAATTAAAGATCTTGAACATATGAAAGAATTGAGGAAAACAAATTGTGTCTTGCAAGCCAAGGATAAAGCATCATTTCTACAAGACAATGTAACCCAATGTGACTGGGAGTCACAAGAGAAGTAAGTTGCTAAGAAGAAATTCAATGAAAACTTATTAGAGAAAGATGAAGAAAATTCCTATCAAGGGGGTCTTAGTTAGAGGTTGCTTGCACAAATCAAAGAGTTAAAGAATGAAAAATACAAGCATAAATTACAAAAGAATCAAGATTTCAAAAAGAAATTTGACAATTTACTAAACAAAGATGAATATTTTTTTGCCTAAAGAATCATAATCAAAGCTTACATAAAATAAATTAAGAAGTTAAAGAATGAAAAAAAGTCACAACAAAAAAAGATAGAACAATTTACCAACAAGGAATCATCGATCAATAAAGAAACAATGACAAATCCCATTGAAATATAGAAGTCGTAGGATGCAAAAATACAGACCATCGAGAAAGGAACCAATACAAATCCAATCAATGTCATAAATTAGAATGACACTTATGTTTGAATGTTATCAACCAATAAATCGTAAGGCAATAGAAGCAAAACCGAGCATAAACAAAGAATAAAACCGAGAACAACAAACCAAACACAACACAACAACAATCACACAATTGACACAATGATTTATGTGGAAACCCAATATGAGAAAAAACCATGAGCAATGATAATCAATATTCTTATTATTCAAGGGAGAATTACAATAGCCAACCCAGGCATACAACCATCCTCTCCTCTCATACACACAACACCTCAGTATTGTGTCTTACTCTCACACACTCAATACACATTGCACACTCACCTCTATGGGTATGCTCGTATATATAACATCTATCACTCATTTACACAAAATGATCATGAATAGATCACACAGTTACACGAACAATTCATAAATAGATTACACAGTTTACACAATCTGTTTACAATGAGTGCATGTATGCACATTCCAAACATAATTGATATGCATGTACATGTGAGCACATGAGGAAATTCGTTGGCATGTTTCCAACAATATTCACCTTGAAAACAATTTACTTGATATATCATTCCCTTAATTAATTCATCACCTTTTCTGCAAGCCAAGAGAAGCCAAACACCATCATAGCTTCTCTGACAAGACTGGTTTCATAAACATGTCTGCAGAATTCACTTTTGTATGGAACTTTTCCAGAGTCACTCCACCTTCATCAACAACCTATCTTACAAAATGGTACTTAACTGAAATGTGCTTCGTCTTACTATGATAAGCTGGATTGCTAGCCAAATGAATAACACTTTGACTATCACAAAATACTTTCACCTTGTCCTGCATCCTTCCAAACTCACCCAACAAACCTTTTAACCAAATTGCCTCCTTGCATGCATGTGAAATAACCATATATTCTGCCTTAGTAGTGGATAAAAAAACTACATTTTGAAGCTTTGACATCCCACTAATAGGTCCTCCTGCAAGAGTAAAGACATATCCTAAAGTGGATCTCCTTTTTTCCAAGTCCCCTGCAAAATCTGAATCTACATATCCACAAACTGAATCTCGGGAACCATCATAGGCGATAAAATAATTGATTGTGCTTTTAAGATATCGAAGCACCCATTTCACTACTTCCCAATGCTCTTTTCCTGGATTTTCCATATATCGACTGACAACACCAACTGCATGTGAAATATCTAGTCTAGTACTCACCATCACATACATCAAACTTTCAACTGCATTAACATATGGTACACGAGACATATAATCCTTTTCTTCATCATTACTAGGACATAAACCTGAAGAAATATTGAAATGGGAAGACAAAGGGATCTGTACAGGTTTCACATTATTCATACCGAATCTCATAAGTATTTTCTCCACATACTTCTGTTGTGATAACCACAACTTGTTAATGTTTAAGCTATTATTATAGTTCTTTGCATTTCAATAGATAACAATAGCATAATACAAGATCACTGAGAAATACACAATCACAAGAGACACATCATTTATCCTGGGAAACCCTCTAGGGGAAGAAAACCCAGCAAAACTTCCTTATTATAGATAACCAATACAATGCCAAGAGATAACTCAAACTAATCTAGAAGATCCTCTCCCAAAGATGCGCCACTCTCTCTCCTTCTTATCCAACCGCAGTTCTGAAACTTGTCTCTCAATGAGCAAGTGATTTGTGTCTAAGTAAGGCACTAGCCTTCTTATTTATATAAATCTGGCACGTGTGAAGTGTCTCTTCATAGGCAGGGCTGACTTCTCCAACTGGGTAGTTATAACCACCTTTATTATATTTCGGGGCCTCTTGATATATTATGGGGCCGACTTCTTCTTTTTCCTTTTACAATTACATTATGACCAATCCACAAAAGGGGATTTGGTCCTTATACAATAGCCGACATGATCAATCCACAATGGGGATTGATCCAATGAATAATATATCAAATAATAATAAGAATACACTTTGCAGTTACATTATTTTAACACTCCCCCTTAACAAGAAGGGTATTCTTCAACAACATCATGCGAGAGAGAGAGGACAACATCATCAACAACATCAAGTGGGTGAGAGGATAGCATCATCAATATCATCTTGGAACACTGACTGACGTATCTATAGATCATCGGAAGTTTTCTTCATTAGCAAGATCGTCATTCTCAAAGGAGTGCAATCATTATCTGCATCAATATGTATTAATATAAAACTGATACATCGTCATCATCATCATAGCACGAGTCTGGCTCATCATAATAATACTAGACTAGCTTTACGTCACGACTATCAAGATGGAAGCATAGTTCTAGTCTCATCTCATAGTCTTTCTTTACGTCACAACAATAAAGATGGAAGCAAGATACTCATCCTGCTTTACGTCACAACAATCAAGCTGGAAGCATGATACTAGACTGGCTTTACGTCACAACTATCCAGCCAGAAGCATAGTGCTAGTCTCATCTCATCGTCTTGCTTTACATCAAAGCTGTCAAGCCAGAAGCAAGATGCTCATCCTGCTTTATGTCACAACCATAAGGTCAGAAGCAGGATACTAGACTGAATTTACGTCACAGCTATCCAGCCGGAAGCTCAGTGCTAGTCTCATCACATCATCTTGCTTTACATCACAACCATCAGGTCAGAAACAAGGTACTCGTCCTGCTTTATGTCACAACCATCAGGACAGAAGCAGGATACTAGACTGGCTTTACGTCACAGCTATCTAGCCGGAAGCACAGTACTAGTCACATTACATCATCTTGATTTACGTCACAACCATTAGGTAGGAAGCAAGATATGTCTCATCACAACAACTACTCCCCCTTTCGAGGAAGGCCCTTTCAAACTATACCAATCTTATCTTGAAAGTGCTCAAACTTTACACGAGATAGAGGCTTGGTCAACACATCAACAACCTATTCATCCGTGCTAATGTACTGGAGCTTTAAGGCTCCTCTATGCACCATGTCACAGATGTAATGATATCGGATCTCTATGTGCTTCCACCTGTCATGGAATACATGATTCTCTGTCATCTTTATGCAACTTTGGTTGTCACATAGGATCATGGTTGCTTTCATCTCTAAGTCAAATAGGCCAGTCAACAACTTTTGAAGCCATATAGCTTCGCAACTGGTAGAACATGTAACAATGTATTCTACTTCCGCTGTGCTGAGAACAATGCTAGATTGCTTCCTACTTTGCCACGAGATCATGGATGATCCCAAACTGAAACAACATCCTGAAGTGCTTTTCATGTCAGAAACACTTCCTGCCCAATCTGCATCAATATATCCACTCAATGCGAAATCATGATCTCCATCATAGCTGAGACCACAATCTATTGTACTCTTAAGGTACCTCATCACATGTTTTGTAGCCACTAGGTGAACATGTCTGAATTCTACTAGAAACTGACTCAAGGTGTTCACGGAAAAACAAATGTTTGGTCTGGTGTTTGTCAGGTACATCAACGATCCAATAATCTGTCTATACAGTGTGGCATCAATCAACTCTGACGATGTGTCGACCAACATCTTCAACTTCGCTTCCATGGGTGTATTCATGGACTTGCACTCCAACATGTCTAATCTCTTCAGGATTTCGACTGTATACTTCCCTTGGTTAAGGAAGATCCTCTCAGGACTCTGCCATACCTCAAGACCTAATAAATAATGCATTAGGCCAAGGTCTTTCATTTCAGATTCTGAGGCAAGTCTCTTCTTACATTCAATGATGAGCTTTTATTCTCCAGTTAAGAATAAGTCATCCATATATAGCAGTAATATTATTGGTTCATCGTTCATGACCTTGAAGTAGAGGTTAGAATCTTCTTTACTCTTAGAATCTTCAATCTGTAGACATGAGACTTCCTATCTTCAACTTCAAATCCTTGAGGTTGCTCTATATACACTTCCTCTTCGATGACACCATTTAGGAAAGCTATATTTACGTCCATCTGGTGCAACTTCCATTTCATCTTAGCTTCAAGAGCTATGATGGTTCTGATCAAAGTGTATCTGGCTACAAGAGCGAATGTCTCTTCATAGTCAATGCCTTCCTTTTGAGAAAATCCACAAGCAACAAATCTTGCTTTATACTTCTCAATACTTCCATCAGCAACATGTTTTATTTTGAAGATCCATTTGGAGGATACCACGTCTTTACTCTTTGTTCTGGGAACTATTTCCCATACATCATTCTTTATTATGGATTGGTATTCCTCTGTCATGGCATCTGCCCATTCTTTCATTTGAATGGCTTCTTCAAAGCAGGTAGGCTCCTTCTCTAGGAGGTCACACATCAAATCCGTATAATTGGAGATTGGCTTTGGTCTTTTCACCTGTCTTGTGGTTCCTTGGGGAACACCGTACTTCTCTCCATCTTGAATGAGCTCTCTAGCCCAAGTTGACTTCCTTTTATGGAGGATCGTCATATGAGGAGGTTCTTAGACTTATGATATATCATGGTCTTCTAGAATTTCCTCATTATGGGAAGCTACAACTTCCCTCATCGGTTCTGCGGCTCTAGGAACCTCCCTCACTACAGTACTGGGGATTACAGGTTCCTCTTCATATACTTCTTCAAGATGGCATCTTCTAGATTTATTGAGTGCTGCATCTTCATCAAAGGTCACATCCCTGCTGATATCAATGTGACGGTGACTTGGTATATAGATTTTGAAGGCCTTGGAGACCTCATAGTATCCCATAAATATTCCCTTCTTTCCTGAGGGTTCCAACTTGTTTCTCTTCTCTTTCGGTATATGAATAAATACTGGGCAGCCAAAAATTTTGAGAAGGCTTACCTCTAGCTTCTTTCTGGTGAACATCTCTTCCAGGGTCTTGAGCCCAAGTGCACTATGGGATAATCGGTTCTACACATATACAACTACCATTACTGCTTCTTCCCATAAGCACATAGGAAGATCTTGATCATGGATCATAGTCTTCACAACTTCCATTATCGTTCTGTTCTTTCGTTCAACTACATTGTTTTGTTGTGGATTATAGGGAGTAATGAGTTCCCTCTTGATCCCAACATCTTTGCAGAAGTTCACAAACTCTTTTGAGGTATATTCTCCTCCATTATCTAACCTGAGTATCTTAATCTTGCTTTTAGAAAGATTCTCTATCAAGGCTTTGAATTCCTTGAACTTGCTGAACACTTCATCTTTAGATTTCAAAAAATATACCTAGGTCTTATGAGAATAATCATCAATAAATGATGCATAATATACATACCCACTAATGGAGGATGATGGCATTGGGCCACATACATCTGAATGAATGAGCTCTAGGACTCCTTCTGCTTTGCTATCTCTCTTCGGAAAAGGGTTCTTGATGTTCTTCCCTTGTGCACATCCATTGCATATGCCTTCATGGTCAACCTTGAGTTCTAGTAAACTTGTGACCTCTTTGCATATGTATGGTGGTGCCTTGTAGTTAATGTGAGATAATATTCTATGCCAAAGGTCACATGGATTCTCAATGGCATGGGTCATGGCAGCTTCTGAGTAACCCTTTATCTTATGCAAGCCACCTTCTTCTTTTCCAATGATGATTTCTTCATTTATGGTCTCTCCTTTAGCACGTTGCCTTCTGCAACCTTTACTATAGCTTCCTTAGGGTTATTACTTGTGACCTGGAGCAAGGTCAACAAAACAACAAGCAAGAATAATATCCTTTTGATAATATAAAGCAATAGCACAAACAATCATCACAGTAGCTCCTTTAGAGATATCACTTGTAACTTGTTTGAAGCAAGATTTAAAGGTAAGGAATAAAATACAAAATGAGGTCAACACTCTCATAGTGTTGTGATCAAACATTCCTCCATGGCAACCTGGAACTAACACACGAGATTCTTCCAAGAGGAGGTGTTAGTTGCATCAGGCAAATCATTTGCTTCTATATGCTCACATGCTATCAAGCATAATACTTTACAAATACTGCTATCTCAACTATAGTCATCAACTTGTCATGTGTACCTTTGAATCTTATTAACTTGATTAATCAAACCTAGAGCCTTGTCCTCAGGAATGAGTGCTTGCTTTTCTTCCGAGTCTCCTTCTCTCAAGATGACGAGTGCTTTCTTCAACCTGTCTTCTGTACTAAGACAATACGCTATCTTGACAGAAGGTTGGGTTAGAGGATAAGTTCTATGATATCAAATTTTAATCCATCTAATACCTTGACTCAGAAAAGGTTAGAATGATGGTCATAGCTACAACATGCAACATTGATCAATATAACAAATGGATGCATATCAAAAGAATCACACCTGGGTTGCATCATTCCTCTAAATGTGTTGGATCTTGAGATCCTTTTGGATCTATGGCAAGAGATCCCTTCTCTTGCAAATACTCTTTAAAGTTTAACCATTTAAACATATGTGAGTACATACCTCTAATAACATTTGTAGGTGGTGGCACCATCTGGAAGCAATAGTAATCATTACCAACTCTTTAAAAACTTCAAGGGTGACTGCAACTGGTAGTACGGATGCAACTGCAACTGGTTTTGAGACTGCAACTACAATTGCAACTTAGGGTTTTATGAGGAAACCTTAATTTTTCAATCTTCAAATTTTGAAATTCTAATCCAGGGAATAGATGCGTTGAGTTGAGGCGAGTAAGCTGGTGCAGTCAGAGTTTTGAAAATCTATTTTTTCCCCCTCAAACTTGATCTGCGGATTTCTGGACTGGTGCTTCTGGTTTTCTGGTACTTCTGGTACTCTAGTACTTCTGGTACTTTTGGTACTCTCGTTTTCTGGTTTTCTGGTACTTTGTGAAAAATAGGGTTTCACTTTTCGAGAGATCTAGCCACTGAAAAGGTGCGCTGAAGGTGCCAAATGATCCTTGGGGGAGGGCGCACTTTTCTAAATGGTTTTAGGGCTGAAAAGATTCACCATAAAAAATCCCTAATTTGCATGTATGACAACAATGATGTTTTTCACTCTTGTGAAAGATGCTCTCTTCAGCTTGGCTCTGATACCATGTTAATGTTTAAGCCATTATTATAGTTCTTTGCATTTCAATAGATAACAATAGCATAATACAAGATCACTGAGAAATACACAATCACAAGAGACACAACATTTATCCTGGGAAACCCTCTAGGGGAAGAAAACCCAGCAAAACTTTCTTATTATAGATAGCTAATACAATGCCAAGAGATAACTCAAACTAATACAAAAGATCCTCTCCCAAAGATGCACCACTCTCTCTCCTTCTTCTCCAACTGTAGTTCCAAAACTTGTCTCTCAATGAGCAAGTGATTTGTGTCTAAGTG
Source organism: Picea engelmannii (assembly GCA_009831015.1). Taxonomy (NCBI): domain Eukaryota; kingdom Viridiplantae; phylum Streptophyta; class Pinopsida; order Pinales; family Pinaceae; genus Picea; species Picea engelmannii. The sequence goes on from ML787257.1 coordinate 186,075, forward strand.
AGGCACTAGCCTTCTTATTTATACAAATCTGGCACATGTGAAGTGTCTCTTCACTGGCAGGGCCGACTTCTCCAACTGGGTGGTTATAACCACCTTTATTATATTATGGGGCCTCTTGATATATTCTGGGGCCAACTTCTTCTTTTTCCTTTTACAATTACATTATGACCAATCCAAAAAAGGGGATTTGGTCCTTATACAATAGCCGGCATGATCAATCCACAATGGGGATTGATCTAATGAATAATATATCAAATAATAATAATAATACACTTTGCAGTTACATTATTTTAACACAACTTACCATTTGTCCTGTCTCTGTGTATCTCCATGCCTAAGATTTGTTTTGCTGCTCCTAGATCCTTCATATCAAACGCCCTAGCCAACTGAGCCTTTAACATGTTGTTTCGACCATGATTTTGCTTTCCACAAGCATATCGTCAACATTTAACACCAAAATAATGAACATGCCATTTTCCAACTTTTTAAGGTAAACACAATGATCATATTCACTTCTTGTAAAATTTAGGCTCACCATGAAGGAATCGAACTTCTTGTACCATTGTCTGGGAGACTGTCTCATGCCATACAATGACTTCTTGAGTTTGCAAACAAACCTCTTATTGCGATCTTGAACAAACCCTTCTGGTTGTTCCATATATATATCACCATCTAAATCTCCATGTAGAAATGTTGTTTTAACATCTAGTTGCTCTAACTCAAGATCAAGTAAATAAACTAGTGCTAACACAACACGAACTGAAACAAGATTCACAACTGGTGAAAAGATCTCATGAAAATCAATACCTTCCTTTTGAGAATACCCTTTTGCTACTAGTCTTGCTTTATACCTTTCAACTTTATCATCAACACCCTTTTCAGTTTGTAGACCCACTTGTAGCCAACAACCTTCCTGTCCTTTGGAAGTTCTACCAGGTCCCATGTTTTATTCCTCTCTAAGGAATCCATTTCTTCTTTCATAGCTTTCTTCTATTGAGCACTTTCAGATACCTTAATTTCTTCCTGAAAACAACTAGGTTCTCCATCAATAGAAACCAAAGCCACATATGAAACATAATTGTCATACCTTGTAGGAGGATTCTTGACCCGTGAAGATCTCCTTAGAGATGGTTGAGGCATATCCTCATTTTCCTGGATATTTTTTTCATCTTCATCTTCTTCCTCTGGAACTTATTCATGCTCCTCCCTTTCTGAAGATGGCTGAGTTTCCAACTGAATTTTCTGAACTTGCGGTGCCTATTCTTGTCCCACTTTAACATCTACCAGTTCTGATTTTAAAAGTGAGGATTCATGAAATACTACATCTATGCTTATGATGTGTTCGTGGGCACTAGGATCCCACAATTTGTACCCCTTAACTACATCACCATAACCAACAAAGACATATTTCTTTGATCTAGGATCTAACTTAGAATGCTGATATTTAGAAATAAGAGCATAAGCATCACAACCAAATATTTTCAGATTTGAAAAATCACATGAATGACCTGTCCACACCTCTTCTGGAATCTTACAATTTATTGCAGTTGATGGTGACTGATTTATTAGATAGCATGTTGTAAGAACAACTTATTCCCACAATTCCCGCTGCATCTTGGCATTATTGAGCATTTTCCTTTCTCTCTCTAGGAGAGTCTTATTCATGCGTTCAACAACACCATTCTGCCGAGGAGTATAAATCGTGGTCTTATGTCTTTCGATCCCAGTTTCCTTGCAATAGTTCTCAAATTCTACAGGTGTGCACTCACCTCCATTAGTTGTCCTTAAACACTTGATTGATCTACCAATGTTTTTTTCAACCAAATCTCTGAATTGCTTAAAAGTATTAAATACATCAGATTTTCTTTTAAGTAAATAGACCTAAACCTTTCTAGAGTAATCATTTATAAATGTCACAAAATATGACGATCCTCCAAAAGAAACTGTAGGGGATGGTACCCAAACATTTGAATGAATGTAATCAATGATACATTTTCTTACATGCCTTCCTGTTTTAAATTTTTTTCTACACTGTTTTCCAAAAACACAATACTTGCAGAAATTCAAATTCAGAAACTTGAAACTTGGAAGTGACTTATGATCAAACAATACCTTAAGCCCTTTCTCTCTCATATGACCCAAACGCTGATGCCATAAACAAACATAGTCACTTGCATATTAAGATGCTACCACTGCTTGATTTACTTATGTCCTTCCTTCAAGTTGATAAAGGTTCCCGATCCTCTTTGCCTTCATGACCGCTAAGATGCCTTTGGACACCTTCAGTACCCCACCTTGAGTTGTACACATGTAACCAACAGAATCTAGAACTCCCAAAGATATCAAGTTATTTCTAAGTTTGGGTACATGCCTTACATTTGTTAATGTTCTTACAAAACCATCATGCATTTTAATCTGGATGCTGCCAACTCCAACAATTTTACAAGAAAAATAATTTTCCATAAAAAAAAAACACCATCATCAATAGTTTGGTAAGTTGAGAACCAATTTCTATGAAGACACATGTGGCTGGATGCACCAAAATCTAACAACCAATGTTGATGTTGATGTAAAAAATCACAAGTAGACAATACCTCATCAACCATACCTGAACTGGAACCTGAAATTGTTTTTGCTAAATTATCTTCCTTTGCTTCTTTTATGGATTCCTATTTGGATGCATTCTGTCTTTTCCAACAATCCTTCTTGAGATGCCCACATTTTCCACAGAACCAACATTTCCTCTTACTCTTCTTGCCTTTCGACCTAGACCTTGATGTACCCCTCTGATTTTCTCTCTTTCTGTATATCGACCTCTGACCGCTGTTGCTTCTGTTGTTGAGGTTTCTTTACTAGATCTTTTCCTCATCTCCTCAAACAACAAAGCTCCCACAACAGTGTCATAATCAATGACATCTGTTGAGCTAAACAAAATAGTTGTGACCAGATGATCCCAAGACTCAGGAAATAAACACAGTAGTGTAATCACCTTGTCCTCACCTTCATACGTTGCATCCATACTAGATAATTGACAAATCAGATTATTGAAACATTCAAGTGATAATAAATTTTTGTACCTTCCTTCATCAGCAATTTGTACAACTTCCTCTTCAAGAAGATTATGTTCATCAAGGACTTTGTCATATACAAACTCTCTAGTCTGTTCCACAAACCTGATGTTGTCTCCTCTTCAACTATGTTAAACAACACTTCATCTGCCAAACACAAATGAATGGTACTGAGGGATCTTTCATCTAGATCTTCCCAGTCCTTGTTTTTCATGCTTGCTGGTTTCTTTTTCTTTCCATCCAATGCCTTTTTCAATCCTTGTTGCACAAGTAGATCCTGCATCTTGAACTTCCATAGTGCAAAGCTATTCTTACCTCTGAATTTCTCCACCTCAAACTTAGAACTCTCCAATTTCCCCATTAGCAGAAAAATCCAAAAACCACTGCTTATAAAACTAAGCCTTTTTAAATGTGGAGTGTTAGTGATTAATCTTGTCATGTTTTGGTGGATGGTGATTTTGTCCTAGGTTTGTGATTTTGCCTATCTTTTCCCCCCTTTTGTGCAGACCCGATCATAGATTTCTCCTCCCGGAGTATATTTTCATTTGTTTTTTGCTTTCATCCTTTGGTTGACTGGTTTTCCTTGTCGAAGTTTTCCTAAGAGATATCGGCCCCGAGCTTCTCTGTTCCCCCTATGGCCGATTACTTCTCTTTTTGCCTCTATTACCGAGTATTTGTTTTTTCCCAAGTCCTAGTTGTGTCATCCAAGTCTTAATTATTGCAGGCCACAGCACTGAGAGTGGTCTTATATGGAATCAAGTGAGTGCGAGAATCAAGATTTCAAATGTTGAGAGATTATGCATCAAGGATCGCGAAACCCTGATTCGTGAAGGGGAATATCTAGGTCGTCCTTTTGTGAGAAGAAGATGGTTGTTGATTTGACTTCGACAATTTTGGGAATTGGGAGTTTGGGGTTCTCGTCTCCAAGTGCACCCATAGCCCGAAGCCCCGAAATGAAAAATCCCAGTTTCATGATTTCGTGAATCAAAGGTTTCCCAGGAGCAACATCTCTTTCTCCCAAAACGCGAAATTGCGAAAGCTCCCAGAAATTGGGCCCATGGTCCTAGCGCCCAGTCACAAAGGAAGCAGGTCTGGGAAAAGGGGCTAGCGCTCATCGCATAGTTGACATTTCATATTGTCAAGGGAACAATCGTGGTCGTCCATTTTGAAGCGAGTTTGACTATCGATCTCAGCGACTGTTTCACGATTTCAGGCATCATGATATTGAAGCCAAGATGGGGTGAAAACTCCCAAAATGAGAAACCTTGAAACATCATGTGGGACAAGTGTGATGTCATGACCCGCAGTCACATGGGGTGGTTGAAAAGAGCCACACCAAAGGGGTCAAAAGCATTTGTATTAAAAACAGAGGAAGGAAACATGGTTTCAAGGTGCCAAGTTTAACTCAACAAGTCAAGAGCACTGCCTAAGAGAATTCATGGACATCTGGGCTCGTCCCAAATCCAATAAGGGAAGTTAATGAAGTCGAAGAAGGTGTTTGAAACCTTGTTTCAACCATAAATAGGAAGCATGGAAGCACCGATCGTGGAGGCGGGTTGTTAGCCCAAGGTCGCCCTGTCATGAAATTTTCCTGCAAAACCCATACTGTCTTAGATTTGCATCTGACAAAGGAAAGCACATGCATTCTAACAGAAGGAGAAGAAACACAAAGATTTGAATGCAGGGGTCCAATTGCATCCCTGGGGGACGTTAGCAGTTCTGAGTATATATACTCATGTTTTATATTTTGCAAGGGTCGATGGTTGAGCTAAGATCTCGATTTGTAAAGTTTTAGCAAAGCCTCTAGTTCTCTGGTTATGATATGTATTCAAGAATTCTTGTTTAATGAAAGTTAGTTTCCTTTCATCTTTGTGTAACTACTGCGTTAAAACACTCAGGCATGGAGGATCCAGTTGAGGGTAGTTGTGTTTTAGTGATGGAGGTTTGATCACGCTGATGTTACAACCAATTTTAACCAATTTCTTGTGTTCTCTTTGTCCTCTAATTCAGAGAGCTCAAGCATGGATGATCCAGTCGGGTCATTGTGACTGTATTGTAATGTATGTTTGATTGCGGTACTGTCATAGCGGTTTTCGTTTCTTGAAATTATGGATTCAAGAGGATCTTGTATTTGAATCTTTTCCTCCTTAGGCTATTAGAAGACCATATGTCCACAACACACCATTTCATTCTCCTCAAATTATCTCCCCTACTCACCACCATACTGCAATTTTTTGACTGAAGTTAGATCAAGACCTCACTTTCCTATGCGTGCCAACCCAGTTTTCTGAGTTAGAACGATATAATCTTGAGACTGTGTCCATTAGACCACCCTTAAATTTATTCATTGTGACATACAAACTGATGGGTACTGGGCTTACCTTTGCTGCAATCCAGAGGTGACTTTTGGTGCTAACATGAAGGAATAATGGTATAAACCCCAAATTTTTTAATAAAAAGGTTTTTAAAAAAAAAAATACTTTATACCTAAAAAACCTTTTTACTAACCTCACTTTTTATTATAAAAAAAAAAGTTCAACTTTTAAACATCCACTCACTTGAATTTTTCATACTTTAAAAATTCACCTTTGAAATCTCACGACCATGGCATTAAGCTCACGACCATGTCAACATAATAATACAAGAACTTTGTACCATCAAATTTTTATACCATGCAAATTTTTACAACATTTTTGGTGCCGTTGTCGGGGACAAAGTTGAAGATTTTACCTGGGATTGAATGACAAAGCTTACTAGTTCTAAAGATGCATCAGAACTTAATACATTAAAGATTGCAACTATGCACTTGGCGACTCCATTGAGGTGGATCCACTAGCAACTCCACTATGGTGACCCCATTGAGGCAGATCCACCAGCGACTCCACTATTTCAACTGTGGCTTCTAGAAGCAGACACATGAGGTATACTCCACAACTACCTTTAGCAACACCTGAAGCTGACCCAGGGAAAATTGTCATAAAGGGAAAGGCTCTCCAAGAAGGTACTTCTACTGTTGAACCAAGTATTTATGATAATTTCCACTGTCCTTCTTTAGAAACTCCAATTTTTGCTTCTCATTCCCTTGTTATACCTTCTGTTGGAGTTTCCCAAACTTTAAATTTTGGGAGTGTTCCTGTTGAGTTTTCCCCTCCTGGTTTGGGATTGGAGGGAGAAACCCTTGTCACTCCTCTCTCTCCTGAAATTGTACCGTGGTTTAGACCCAATGGGTCTGAATATTTTCCCACCCTTGGATTTACCACTCCTCATCTTGTTGTTGCCACTACAAACAAAGAACCTCTTTTCCTTCAGTCCCTTTGGCCTTTTCTTCAAATCCTCTGCTACTTCCCTTTCCTCCCAGAGGCTTAGTCCCAATCTCCCCAGTTCGAACCCCTTCTCCTCCTAATTCTCCTCCACCTCATATCCCTATGGCAGGTGCTAATCCCCCTGGAAACAAAATGGATGCCATAGTGGCTGCAAGATATGCCACTCTAGTCCTACCTCAGCCGATGAATGCTCTCCCTCCTGGGGATTACCTAAAATATATGCCTAAGTTCACTGGAGAAGAAGACATAACTGCTGAAGAGCACCTTGTTGCCTTCTACATTTATGCAGACAATCTAAATATTGAAAATGAATATGTCTGGATGAGAGTCTTTGTCCAAAGCCTTGATGGAGAGGTTAGGAAGTGGTTTAGGGAATTAACCCCTGGATATATTGCTGGTATTGAAGCCTTAGATGATGTTTTCTTGAGGCAGTGGGGGGATAAAAAATATTTTATGTATTATATCATAGAGTTTGGGTCCCTAAAGAGAAAAGAGGGAGAATCTATTTCTGATTTCTCCAAAAGATTCAACAAGATGTACAATAAGATCCCTGCTGAGATAAATCCTATAGAAGCCTCTACAAAAATCACTTATACTAGTGCTTTTGACCCTGATTTCTGTCTCCTGCTCAGGGAAAGAAGAGCTACTTCCCTGGCTCATATGCAAGATGCATCCTTGGAAGTAGAATCCAATGTATTGGCAGTTGATAGACTTAGGAGCAAAGCCAATAGAGACATAGGAAGAGGAAGATATGAGGCCTCAACCTCTGGTTCTTCTGCATATCACCCTCAAGTAGATGAATTAACCAAGATGGTGAATTCCTTGTCTACAGAAATGGAGAAGATGAAATTCGAAGGGAAGCAAGGTTATAATAATGTCCCAAATAATGATAACAGAGGCATCTTCAGGAGGTCGAATAACAATGCTCCTCAGATTATGCCAAAGGAGCAGAGGGACAAAGATAGAACTGATCAGAAAATACAGACTCCCCTTCAAAATAACCTTGTTATTGATGAGGAAAGGGAAGAAGAGGAGCTTGAACCTGAAATTCACTATATTGGAGACACCTCCCCATTTCCCCATTTGACACAATCCACATACGAGGAATCCCTCTTGAACAATCAAATAAATGAGCTAAGAAAGGGAGAAAAGGCCAATACCAGTCCCAGCAAATACAACCTCCGATCCAAGAGGAAAATATAAGAGTCTGACATCCTTGCTCAGCGTGCCAGAGTAGAGAAGCCTACTAAGCATGCAACGAATACCATTAAGGAAAAGAAATCTCAGAATCCTTCACCAATAGCCAAAGACCCTGTCCTAGAGGTGAGATAAATTTTAAAACCCCCTTCCTGCTTTAGCTTTGAGCATGAAATTTAGAAGATCAGAATCCATGCCCCCCTGGCAGAGCTAGTCAAGAATGAAGACTTCAAAAGGTCCCTCTCTAAGCTGTTGTAGCCCAAACCACCCTATCATTCCACAGACTCAGTAAACCTCCAAGACGAAAAGCCTGCAATAATATTAGGTCCTATGGTAGAAGACAAACAAGATTCATCACCTCCCTTCTACACATCCCCGAACATACATGATAAGGTGCTACACAACTGTTTGATCGATTCATGGGCTTCCCATAATCTCATGCCCAAAACTGTCATGGAATAACTAGGACTGGAAGTCACAAAGGCTTATCATGATTTGTATTCTTTTGACTCGAGGAGAGTGCAATGTCTTGGGGTCATCAAAGATCTGGTGGTAACCTTGTTTCAATTTCCCATGAAAAGTGTGGCCATGAATATCATGGTGGCTGATGTTCCTCCCAAGTTTGGCATGCTGTTGTTAAGATCTTGGATAAAAAGACTTGGGGGAACCTTGTAGATGGACCTCACATATGCTACCATTCCATTCTTTAGAGGGGAGCATAGGAGACTGTACAAAGAATCTCAATTGGCCTACATTATCAGCAATGAAGCCGATCCTACCAATCATCCTATCTTTGCCTTTGATACTGATTTGGGTTCCAGTCTATTGCAACTCACCGACGCTCCTGAGCCCCCTCTTGAAATAAGAAAGCCTATTGCTCTCTGTGAAGATTCTCCTCCAATTACTTATGTTTGGAAAATTTTCTTTGACGAAGCTTCTTCTAAAGAAGGTGTTGGTGTTGGGGTAGTTTTTGTTTCTTTTTCTCAGGAAACCACATCTCCATCATACACGTTAGAATTTGAAGCTAACAATAATGTGGCAGAGTATGAAGCTCTTGTTTTGGGCTTAAGGGATGCAAAGGACATGGGGATTGAAGAGATATTTGTGTTTGGAGATGCTGAACTGATTATCCAGAAAATAAAAAACATTTATCAGGCCAAACACCCTCAGCTTAGGAGTTACAGAAATGAAGTATGGGACCTCATTGACAATTTTTTCCTAGCTTTCAACATATCATTATTCCAAGAGGAGAAAACACAATGGCTGATTCTCTGGCTGTTTTAGCAAGAAATTTTAGAGTTCCTCTACCACCTAAACTTAGGTACGATGTAGAAGTGAGATATAGACCCTCTATACCTGACAATGTCAAGCATTGGAAAGTGTTTGAAGATGATCTTGAAATCAAAATATTCCTAGAGACTGTTGACGAGTTTTCGACATTACATATTGATCAAGATCCTGATCCCGAAATAAATCCTCATACTGGTGCATTTCTAAACAAAATTGTTGTCCAACAATCACATTCCAAAAGGATTGGTTCCTTTGGAAATATTATTTGACAAAAATGATGTGGCAATGAAGGGTAAAATCTCAAATGGTGATGTTGGTGCGGCTAAGTGCAATATTGGCACTGAGATTGTCAAATTGCCAAGTAGCTTGATAATAAAGAAGAGGGCCGGGTATGCTAAGTTATTAAAGGAATTTGTTTATGTTTTTGCTTGGACCTATGAAGACCTTAGAACATATGACACAACTATCATTGAGCATAATATTCCACTAAAAGAGGAGGCCAAACCATTTAGGTAGAAATTAAGATAGATAAACCCTATGATGTTGCCTATCATGGAAAGATAGGTAAAGAAGCTACTAGATGCCCAAATCATTGTACCCTTGAGATATTCAGAGTGGATGGTCAACTTGGTCCCGGTAAGGAATAAGAGTGGGGAAATCAGACTTTGTGCCGATTTCAGAAACCTGAACAGGAGCTCAAAGAAAGACAACTACCCCTTGTCGAAAATGGAACACATATTACAAAGGGTAACTGACACATCAAGGATATCCATGATGATGGATTTTCAGGCTACAATCTGATCTCGGTCCTGCCTAAGGAAAGAGAAAAAATGACCTTCACCACTGCTTGGGGTACGTTTATGTATGCCAAAATTCCCTTTGGATTGATGAACACAGGGGCGACCTTTCAGCGAGCCATGGATATAGCTTTCATTGGAGAAAGGGACAAGTTCGTGGTCATCTATCTGGATGACATTACATTTTTCTTCAGGTCTGACAAAGAGCATTGTGAGCATTTGAGAAGGGTGTTCCTGAAATGTAGAAAGTTTGGTCTCTCCTTAAATCCCAAAAACTCTATGTTTGCCACGAAGGAGGGAAAGTTGTTGGGCCACATCGTATCAGTCGAAGGGGTCAAGATTGATCCCAGTCGAGTTGAAGCAATTCAAACCTTGTCACTCCCAAGATCTAAGAAAGAAGTCCAATCTTTCCTGGGAAAAAATAATTTTCTAAGGAGGTTCGTTTCCAATTTTGTTGAGATGGCAAAGCTTATAACAACCATGTTGAGGAAGGGAAATGAACTTAAATGGACTATTGAGTCTAGAAAATCCTTTGATATGATAAAGAAGGCCTTGAATGAGGCACCCATGCTTATCAGTCCTGATTACTCAAAGGATTTCTTTATTTTCTCATTTGCTTCATTTGACACTGTAGCGATTGTTCTGTTACAGAGGAATGTTGAAGGGTTGGAGCAACCCATCTCCTTTTTCAGTTAGGCATTGAGAGATGTTGAGGTAAAATATGACATGATGGAAAAGCAGGCCTATGCTTTGGTTAAAGCTCTCAAGGATTTCAGAGTCTATGTCCTGCAGTCAAAAATCACTGCATATGTCCCTTCAACTGTTGTGAAGGAAATTCTCATTCAACTGGACATAGATGGAAGGAGGAGCCGATGGATTTCCAAAATCCTCAAATTTGACCTGGAAATAAAGCCCACCAAATTGATTAAAGGTCAAGGTTTAGCTAGACTGTTGTCCTAATCTAATTGAAAATCCTTGGGGGTAAGCTTCATCAACGAATGCTCAGAAAATCAACAAGTTGAACCATATGATACAAATGCTCAGGTAGACCCCCCATTAGCAGGATGCCCTTGGTAGAAGGATGTCATATATTTTCTACAAGAGTTGTGGCTCCCCGATGGCATGCAAAGGAACAAGGCAAGAAATTTAAAGCTCAAAGCCATTAGATAATTCCTTGTTGGTAAAAATTTATATTGGAAAGACCCCCTGGGGGTACTTCTGAGATGTTTAGACCCACACGAAGCACAAAGGATTATGTCAGAATTTCATGATAGTTTGTGTGGGGGGCATCACTTCTGGAAAACGACGACTCATAATATTCTCAGGGATGGTTATTTTTGTTCCACTATGTTCACTGCTGTTTGCATAAAAGTCAGAGCCTGTGCTAAATGTCAGAAATTTTCAGGAAAGTAACAACTAAAGCCCCTGCCATTGAAACCTGTGATTTCTTCAGCGCCCTTCCAGCAGTGGGGCCTAGAATTCATTGGGGAGATTCATCTTGCATCCAGCGGTCAGCATAGATTGATCCTGATGGCCACAAATTATTTTACCAAGTGGATAGAAGATATCCCCACAAGGAGCGCGCCCCACAAGGTAATCATCAGCTTCTTGGAGGATATCATAGCAAGGTTTGGTTGTCCGAGTAGAATTGTCACTGATAACGATGCATCTTTCAAAGCTGAACCATTGATCTAATTCTGTGAGTAGTTCAGAATTGCGCTGATCCACTCTATCCCCTACTATCTGCAAGGCAATGGATTAGCAGATTCCTCTAACAAAAGCCTCATGAAAATCATCAAAATACTGTTAGAGGACAACAAGAAAGCATGGGATTCAAAGCTCAAATTTGATTTGTGGGATGATAGAGTGACAATTAAACAGTCCCTGGGCATCTCTCCTTTCCAGCTTGTATATGGGACTGAAGAAATTTTTCCCTCTCAGCTCGCCTTGCCAGTAGCAAAGTTCTTCCAATACTGCCATGAAGAGCCCAATGATATGATCAGGAGGATTCATCAACTAGTAGAAGTACAATATATGAGAGAGAAAGTGATGGACAAAGCACATGACTGTCAGCAGAAAATCAAGCAGGACTTTGACAGGGAGAGCAGAAAAGAGGATTTCCGGCTGGGAGAGCTAGTGCTCAAATGGGATACACCCAGAAAAGACAAGGGAAAGCATGGTAAATTTGAGGCCCTTTGGATTAGACCCTTCAATATTTCTGAGACATTTCCCAATACTACTTATAGGTTGCAGAATCTGGAGGGTGGTGAAGTTTTTGTTGCCCCTGTAAATGGGCACTTCTTGAAAATATTTTTTGTTTAAAAGTCGCAGTCGACGTCCCACCATTGTAAATATCATGCCTATTTTATGTTTATTCTTGTTTTAAATAGGAGACTCCACAAACCAAAGAAAGGCACTAGAGATGCGTGTTCTTGGTAGCTTGCAGGGATCATGCCATCCCCCGTGGAGCCAAATGTTAGAGATTAAGCTTGTCATGTTCTGGTGGATGGTGATTTTGGCCTAGGTCTGTGATTTTGCCTGTATTTCCCCCCTTTTGTGCAGAACTGATCATATATTTATCCTCCTGACATATATTTTCCTTTGTTGTTTGCTTTCATCCTTTGGTCGACTGGTTTTACTTGTCAAAGTTTTCCTGAGAGATATCAGCCCCGATCTTTTCTGTTCCCCCTATGGCCGATTACTTCTATTTTTTCCTCTATTACCAAGTATTTTTTTTCCCAAGTCCTAGCCATGTCGTCCAAGTCTTCATTATTGCAGGCTGCTGCACTGAGAGCGGTCTTATATGGAATCAAGCGAGTGTAGGAATCAAGATTTTAAATGTTGAGAGATTATGCATCAAGGATCACAAAATCTCGATTCTCGAAGGGGAATATCTAGGCCGTCCACTTGTGAGAAGTAGAGGGCCATTGATTTGAATTCAGTGATTTCAAGAATCAGGAGTTTGAGGTTCTCATTTCTAAGTGCACCCATAGCCTGAAGCCTCGAAATGCGAAATCCCAATTTCATGATTTCGCGAATCGAAGGTTTCCCAGGAGCAACATCTCTTTCTCCTGAAATGCGAAATCGTGAAAGCTCCAAGAAATTGGGCCCATGGTCCTAATGCCCGGTCACAAAGGAAGTAGGTCCAGGAAAAGGGGTAGCGCTCATCACATAGTCAACATTTCATATTGTCAAGGGAATGATCGTGGCCATCCATTTTGAAGCAAGTCTGACCGCCAATCTCAGTGACCGTTTCACGATTTCAAGCAACGCGATATTGAAGCTAAGATGGGGTGAAAAATCCTGAAATGAGAAACCCTAAAACATCACGTGGGACAAGCATGAGGTCACGACCCGCAGTCACATGGGGCGGTTGAAAAGAGCCATGCCAAAGGGGTCGAGAGCATTTGTATTAATAGTAGAGGAAGGCAACATGGTTTCAAGGTGCCAAGTTTAACTCAACAAGTCAGGAGCGCTACCTAAGAGCATTCATGGACGTCTGGGCTCGTCCAGATCCCAATAAGGGAAGTTAATGAAGCCGAATAAGGTGGTTGAAACCTCGTTTCAACCATAAATAGGAAGCATGGAAGCACCGATTGTGGAGGCGGGCTGTCAGCCCAAGGTCGCCCTGTCATGAAATTTTCCTGCAAAACCCATACTGTCTTAGATTTGTGTCTGACAAAGGAAAGCCCGTGTAGTCTGACAGAAGGAGAATAAACACAAATCTTTGAATGCAGGGGTCCAATTATGTCCCTAGGGGACATTAGTAGTTCTGAGTATATATACTCATGTTTTATATTTTGTAAGGGTTGATGGTTGAGCTAAGCTCCCGATTTGTAAAGTTTTAGCAAAGCCTCTGGTTCTCTGGTTATGATATGTATTTGAGACTTCTTGTTTAATGAAAGTCAGTTTCCTTGCATCTTTGTGTAACTGTTGCGTTAAAACACTCAGGCATGGAGGATCCAGTCGAGGGTAGTTGTGTTTTTGTGATGGAGGTTTGATCACGGTGACATTACAACTAGTTTTAACCAGTTTTTTGTGCTCTCTTTTTCCTCTGATGCTGAGATCTCGGGCATGGATGATCCAGTCGGGTCATTGTGACTGTATTGTAATGTATGTTTGATTGCAGTACTGTCATAGCGGTTTCAGTTTCTTGAAATTATGGATTCAAGAGGATCTTGTATTTGAAGCTTTTCCTCCTTGGTTGCTAGAAGACCGGATGTCCACAACAGACCATTTCATTCTCCTCAAATTCTCCCCCTTAATCACCACCATACTGCAATTTACTGACTAAAGTTAGATCAAGACCTCACTTGCCTATGTGTGCCAACCCAGTTTTTTGAGTTAGAACGATACAATCTTGAGACTATGTCCATTAGACCACACTTAAATTTATTAATTGTGACAAACAAACTTATGGGTACTAGTCTTACCTCTTCCACAATCCAGAGGTGACTTCTGGTGCTAACATGGAGGAATAATGGTATAAACCCCAAATTTTTTAATAAAAAGGTTTTTTTTTTAAAAACAATATTTTATACCAAAAAAACCTTTTTACTAACCTCACTTTTTATTATAAAAAAAAGGTTCACCTTTTAAACATCCACTCACTTGAATTGTTCATACTTTAAAAATTCATCTTTGAAAGCTCACGACCATGTCAACATAATAATACAAGAACTTCATACCATCAAATTTTTATACCATGCAATTTTTTTTATATCAATGCTCTTGTGAGGGTGGAAAGGGATCATGACATTTTAGAGATCGACACTCCTTGAGTGTGGATGGGGGAGCACCAATTTACCGATGCTATGTGGTGCACGAACTGGGTGCACTGATCCAGGATCAATTCCTATTTCTTAAGTATGAGAGCGTTGACGCACCTCTAACACTTCCTAGGGAGCGTCGGTGACCTGAAAACTCACTCAATCACACCCTCTGTTCTCAGAAAGTATCTGGGCTTTTCATTACTTTGGTTTGCTTGTCCTTATGTGCCAAAAATACGTCCAAAGGTTCTTGTGCTCATAGGAGACCTACAAAAAATTCTCCTTGGCTCACTTGTGACACCTACTCAAGCTGCTTTGATACCACTTGTTAGGCAACAAAAAGAAAGAAGAGCATAAACAGAGCATAAAACCGAAAAAAAAACCACAACACGACAACAATCACACAACTGACACAATGATTTATGTGGAAACCCAATATGAGAAAAAATGGCGGGAAATGATAATCGATATTCTTATTATTCAAGGGATAATTACAATAGCCAACCCAGGCATACAACCATCCTCTCCTCTCATGCACATAATACCTTAGTATTCTCTCTCACACTGACTACACATTGAACACTCACCTCTATGAGTATGATTGTATATATAACATCTATCACTCAGTTACACAAACTAATCATGAATATATCACATAGTTACATGAACAGTTCATAAATAGATTACACAGTTTACATAATTTGTTTACAATGAGTGCATGCATGCACATTCCAAACATAATTGATATGCATGTGCATGTGAGCGCATGAGGAAATTCGTTGGCATGTTTCCAACATAAATCACTAGAAGTGACAAACGGAAAATGTTCCAACATTGAAATCAAGCCACAAGATAGAATGATTCTTTATCACCATCCAAATCACAAGTCATCATGGCCAATGAAAGAATCAATATTAATATAGATATCATTCTCCATACATTCAAAACAATGACAATTTTGAAATAGAATGAGGATGAAATTAACACCTTACTTGGAAACATAAGACAAGAAGGTTCGTCTAAAAAACCAACCAACAAAAAATCCCAACGAAGATCGACCTAGGATGGATTGATCCATATAAAATGCACATTTCATTTTAGTGCTTCAAATATCATACCATTTTGTTTCTTCAACAATGACAATATTAAGAAAAAAACATAAAGAGAAAACATAATATGTAAGAATGAAAATGTATCTTTTCTAGATTATGCTTTGAGGTAAAAGCATCTTTGAAGGGGGTTGAAACATACACACAAATAATATATAATAATAATCAAAGAGCACATCTAATATACATGCCTATTCACCTATGTGACCATTCAATAACAAGTGTTGCATGGCAGCTTAGTCCTTGCCGCCAAGTTTGAAGTTTGAAAAAGGAAGAATAATATTATGTAATAAAATGTTTGGTTGCTAACAAAGTTCCTTTATATAAAGGATAATTTATTCTCTCAAGGGAGAATAATATTGTTTGAAGAATATTGTGTAATAAAATGATTTATTGTTTGAATGAGAATATTATTGTGTAATAAAATGTTTTATTGTTTGAATAATATGGTGTAATAAAATTCTTAGTTTCTAACAAAGTGCATTTAGAGAAAGGATAACTTATTCTCTCATGTAGAAGAATGTATGTATTAGGTTAATTTAGATAAAAAAAGGTTTGATCAAATGTAGATGATTTTTTTTTTGACCGAATGCAGATTACTTAAATTTAATTAAGTATATTTATTCTATGCCATAGTAGACCTCAATGTTTTTAATATTCTTATATAATTTAATTAGTTACAATATTTCAACTCTGTCTCATTTCCCGTAGATTTTGTTTTATGGAATGACGATATTCACTACAAGTTTGATAGACCAATGTCCATATACCAACTTTTCTGTTTATTTCTCCACTTGGAAAGAATTCAAAACGGAGTACCAGCCATATTTTGAATACATGGGCACTCATTTGTCTTGAAAAAAAGCTATAATAAAACCCATTTGTCTTGAAAAAATGCTATAATAAAACCCATTATGAAGGACAGTGTCACACAAGAGACATTATGTTCAAGTAGCTCTCACCCATATCAGAGATCGCACATGGAAATCATTAGAAAATTGAAAGGAAATCACATATATCTTAGGAATATTATAGGTTTCAGGTTAGGTGCTTTCCATATTATCCTTTGTGACAAGTATGGTTTTACACATCAAAATTACTCACTTCGATAAAGTCTCATTGTCATTGTCGCAAGTGTCGCACTTTTGTTGCAAGTGTCACAAAATTCATATTTTCGTCTTGCATGTGTCACATTGTAGATGACATCATAAGAATACTTGGGACATCCTCTAAGACTGGTTAGAGGAAGAAAATATATAATTTGGCAAAGTTTACAAGGTTTTACCTTGAGGAATAATCATCCTAAAAGTATTTTTGGAGATCAGCGCTCCCCTTCCCACTTGAAAGGAGTGCTAGCACTCCTTGTCCTCTTAGCAGGGAGTGCTACAACGCTCTGTGGCCAACTTTGAGGGAGCTCTGATCTGTTGAGAGAATCTTGTGGAATAATCCCCTTATATCTAAGGACAACTAAGAAGCATTTGAGTCAGCTTGGCTCGAATCCAAGTTAAAGGTTGGATATAAGGGAAATCCCACAACTGTTGGAGTTCAATCCTCAACTTATCCAAATAATAGATAAGGTGGTTGAGCCTCTCAAATCCTATATAAGGAGGAATTCTCATGGTGAATGGGAGGGGAATATCAGTGAAAAGTATTGTCATTCTGATCGTGGATCTTTTGAGAAAGGGGTTGGACAAGGAGGACACGGTGAGGATGTTGCATCTGCATCTACAGTTTGTAAGCATCTTGTTATGTTCTCACTAATATATATGCTTGTGTTGTTTCCTTCAAGTTTGTGTACATTTTCACGGGCTTGTCTCTTTTTGATGAATCTAGTTTAAACTAATCTTGGTAGAATAGGAAGTATTCTTTTTCTTTTCTATCTATTGGATTGAAAAACTCATTAAAAGGCTTGAAGATCAAGTTCAAACTGGACTGAGCAAGGACAAACTCTAGAAAAAGGTACTCGTGCTTTCTTCCTCTTTTCCCTTGACTAGTTTAGCTACATTTAAAGGAATTTCAATGTTCAATGTTAGCATTTTTATGTCTTGTTAATGGGGGTCTAAGATCTAAGAGGACATTCACTTCTCCGTAAGGGAATTTTCCTACAACAAAAATTGGTGACTCCACTAGGGATCGAAGCTTTCAATTTTAGTTTCTCTCCTTGGTCTTGTCTCAGTCTTTGCCCATCTTCAGATCCTACTCACTGTGTTTTTACTCTTTTATACATGTGTTGTTAGTCCTGAAATCATCTTACACAGGCTGATGATCAAGCCTTCCTGAGTTTTTGTTTTCTGGGTTGATACTTTTTCATTCTCAGAAAACAATGTCCCTCTTCCCTTACATCCAGAGCTCTAATTTCATTATCGGAGATCCCCTATAGTGCTTTAGGGAGCATTGTAGTTCTCTAGTGCTTATATAACTAGAGCGTCAATTTTTCCTTCTGTTGAAAAATTGTGGGATGTCTTTGCTGGGTGTGATTTTTTGGTTTTTCTTCCTGCTTAGGATTTTTTATATCAATGTGTGTCTTCTATAAAGCTTGCAACCTTTTTTTTTTATGAAAACTTGGTTCTTTGTATAGTTTTTTAAGATATTTCCTTGTTTTGAAATCACTCTTACTCTTTGAGATCTTGTGTTGGTTTTTTATACTTTCTCATTCATTTGATTGTTTGAAAGTTGTCACAAATAAATCCATAAATTTGTGTATTGTTCCATTTGGTCTTTGGTTTATATCTTTCCAAGCACTTTTTTCTTGTTTGAGTTTTGGTTTTCTTTTTGAAAAGTTTAAATTTGTTTTGCTTCTTGTTTTATCACTATGAGAGTGTGATTTTTGTTTATATGATACTTGCTTCCAATTGTCTAAAACTGCAAATAGTGAAATCTGATCGGCATAAGAAGTTTCAAATCAAATCAATTAAAGTTCATATTTAAACAAAGAGATATATTTTCATGATTGGATTTTGGATATTCGAATCATTTTCTAAATAGTTTAGAATTGAATTGGATTCTTGTTGAAAGCAATTGCATGTAATTTCTTCATTTTTGTGTTTGATAGTGAAAGGATTTTTTTTTCTCCTTCCCATAAATAAGAGTTAATTGAAAGAAACGATTGTTTATCATTTTTCTTATGCTTTTTGGGGAATCAAGTCAAAATATCATTAGTTTCACTCTCATTCACCTCTAAGTAAAGAACAACCACAAAAGTGATCTAGAAACTTTTTGTTTTTGGTTTCTTCCACCAACATTAGACTAGGATTAACGCTTTGGATTAGGCTGTGAGTACAACTCTCCAAAGCATTCAAAACAAAATTAACATATTTCTATAAGGAGAGAAAATCCAATTTTCGTATAAGCATATCTGGGATCCCCCTCTCACACAGGGGTTATGCATGAGGTCACATTCAGGAGAGCCACATATATTATCTCTCCATGGTTTAACCGTTCATAGTAGTAAGATCATATATTGGGGGTTCTTCTTGATATCCAAATGTCTTCATTTGGTCTTGGTTCTTTGTGAATTCCAAATCCGTTTGGGGTCCTCTGGATTTCTACCGGTTCACTTGTCCTAAGTTATCTCGAAGGATTTCAGACTTGTTATCCTGCCCATATGTTCAGAATGGACTGTCGACTGTACTCACCCAGGGGCTGACTGCGATTTGGTGTCTTTAGTAGCCATAATATTTAGGGTCTTTACACAAGGTGACAGTGAAGGGAAGTCTTCACTGTACTTGGAACATATGGTGGTCAAACTCACTCGGGCTCCTTGGAGGGTAAATCCATGATTATTGTGTGGAAGATTGCACCAAGGCGTAAGTCTGTTAAGCAGGCCACCATTGTAATTGTTCCACCCACTCATATCCTAGCCCCTTCTCAATTTGATCACACAATGTTGGATTTCATCACCAACTAGTACGGTCATTGAGAGAAGGTTTGTTTGCTTGTTGGTTCTTCTAGTTTTTTTATCATGTACCGTTGTTTTAATAATTTTTCAAGATTGATCCTATAGATGATAAAGGTCTTCGCAGATCTCGTAGTATGCAAGGGTTTCCTTAGGAAGAAGGCTACGAACCCTTACCTCCTAATTCACCAGAAGACATCTACCATGAAGAGGTAGAAAATCGCTCTGATGCTGGGAGTACTGCTACTCTTTTGTTAGAAAAATCGGAAAGAGCCTTGGTTACGGTTGAGGATCTCACTCCTCATACTACACCTATGTCAGAAGTTCCTATTGAACTACTCTTGGTTCGATTAGAATCGTTTGATAATATTATAGAAGAATAAGTCCCTTGTTTTCCATTGAGACCAATTACTGACACATACATGGGATCCACATAACCAATTTTTAGTGATGACTATAGGACCCCTGTTCATCCTACTAACACAGTAGATCCACATCAAACACCTACTCGTTCTTTATGGAGGAATCCATCAGGACATGATCTTTATGAGCATTTTGAATTTATATGACAACCTCTTAATCCTCATGACCCTCTTGCTGCTGAGGAAGGACCATCCGGTCAGACTATTGATCGCCCCATCGAATAGATCATCGATTCTATTGTTACGTTAGCACAAGTTCACCTCAATGCTGGAGTCATCGCTTCTCATAATACACAAGGTACTTCAATCATTACTCCCACCGTTACACCTTTTCACACTACAACTCCTCATGTTCCACAATATCCTATTGGAACACCTTTACAACAGAGAATGCAGAACCTTGCCAAACATACACAACCAACTGAGGGACATATCCCGACTGGGGGGCAACCGCCATCTAGTGGAACCATCCCTCCTGAGGGGAAACCATCGTTTAGCAGGCCTACCTCTCCTGGGGGAAAACCACCTTTGCATGTTCCTTTCAGAGGACACCCTTCCTTTACTGGTCAAACCCCAGTTGTAAATCAACCTATGGCAGGGGGGAAATATTCTTTTTCTAGAAACCCTTCACAATACTAGTGAGTACCTTCAGGAGGTATGTTTAATCAACCCTACCCTAGGGGGGAATCATACCATAACCCACAAGGAGGAGTATCAAATCCTTTTTCCTTCCAGACTATCTTTTCGACAACCTTATCTGGGTGTCCCAAATCCCACCTGGGGTCCTCAAGGACAACAACCTTATCCTCCCCAAGGGTCTAATGTTTATCCTCCCCAAGGGTATAATGTTTATCCTCCCCAAGGGGCTAATGTTTACCCTCCTCAGGGAAAAAATATTTACCCTCCTCAAGGGAAAACTGTTTATCCCCCACAACTAAATCAACTAACTCATACTCCTCAGAAACAACCTGGTTTCACCCCGCTCATGAATGTTCCTCAACAACCATCGAATCATGCCTATACTGGTCAACAAAAACCATATATGGGAGGGCATACTGGATACAATTATCCACCTCAACCAGTTTATGGCCCAACTGGTGTCCCTATGCCACACCAGTATCACCCTCAGGTTAACCGACAATTATCCTTCCTTTCCACTCTGGATCTACCAGACTTGTCTCGGTTGACAAATGATCCCATATTGCATTTTCCTTTTTGGCCAGTTATTCTTGCTAAATTACCTTCTGACATCCCCAAATTTGACGATAAACCTAGAGAATACCCAAACAACCATGTGCTGACAATCCATTTATGGTGTTCATCAAACTCATTGATGGACGATTCTATATGTTTACGTCTCTTCCAGCACACACTCACAGGCTCTGCAACCAAATGGTACATGGAACTTCAACGTGGTTCTTTTCAAGATTTCAACTCCCTCGCTATGGATTTTCTCACGCATTTTCAATTACCCATCCCTTATGTGTCAGGTACTGAAATTCTAACCTCCCTTAGTAAAAAAAACTCCATGCATATCTTTGATCACATTTATGAGTGGAGACGAAAACGAAGGTTGATTAAAGCGACCATTCCTAACAAATTATTGGCAGAGTGGTTCACTAAATCTCTTTTACCCCCAATTGCTCATGACATCGCCATGGGTGGTGTAGTCACTAAGGAAGAAGCCATTTCTCGAGCTCAATACTTAGCTTTAGTTTACTCCCAATATGGTACTTTGTATGAGTTGATTCCAAATGCTGCCCGTACTCCTACCGATCCATCCAAACCTTCTTCCATGACACATGCGGATGGACTTATCAGTACCGTCAAAACCAAATATACATCACAGTCGACTGGAACAGTAAATCTCTTTGTTTCAACACCCGTTACCAGTTCAAATTCACTCTCCTCTACCTCCCTCCCGACTCAAATCTCTAAGGTGAATGCAGTTCAATCTGCCTCTTCACAACAGTCCGGGGGTAAGAAGAAAACAAAAAATAAACCCAATAATAATAATAATAATGAACATCCCAAAACACAAACTCCACCACCTACTGCTAAAAAGAAACCACAACGAAAACCAAAATTCCCATGTATTATTTGTGGTGAAGATGATTTCACCCAAGACTATCCACATCGCAACGAAGTTGCAAAAATTTTCAAAGGGAATTCCCAACCCGCCGTGTTAATGCAACCTTTTCCTCAACAACAATCCATGGTTTCTCAAGCACTTTCCCCTCCCATGAGGGGCGGTTCCTTCTAGTAATTAAGCCTTGACGAGTGCTCATATTTATATGTTCAATGGGATTGATTTAACCACTTGCACCATCACATACGACACACCGACTAAACCTGATAAAGAAAAGGTCACTAACATTACTCCACTAGATCCATCGCCCACCTCTGTTAGTCCTCCATCTGGGTCACTTCAGATAGAGAAAGCTACTTTCGACTCTATTTTATTCCCTCCCAAGAGCACTACCCACAAATCAAATTTTAATCCTAGTTCATGTGCTGCCCAAAACTACAACATTGTTGAAGATTTGGCTCAAGCACCATGTGCTATGTCCACTCTTGAAGTTATACTACATTGCTCAAGTCAACGTAGAATGATCTTGGCTGCCATCAATTCCATTGACCCTGAGTCCTTAAATACTATCATGTTTAACCTCGACAACTTCAAGTCACGACTTTCTCACCAGCTTTCTTTTCAAATTGATGTTGTTGTTCATAACCAACACATTCACCGCACCATATTGGATGAGGGAGATTCCACTTGTGTCATGTCGTTAGATTTTTGGAAAGGATTAAAATCACCTGTGCTTAATCAATCCCTTACAATGTTACGAGCATTCAATGGGTGAGGTTTTTCGTCCTCACAAAATCTTGCAGTTCTTATCCGTTCAGTTGGGAGGTAAGAACGTCTTTGTCGATGTAGAGGTAGTCGATGCTCCCCTTGATTTCAACTTGTTATTAGGAAGAAGTTGGTTTTATTCCATGACTTCCATAGCTTCATCGGTGTTTTGATGTGTACAATTCTCTCATCAAGGAAAAATTGTCACTATCGACCGGTTAGATTACTATACACCCGACGCTCACACTCCCGCCACCAAAAATATTCCTTTCTTGGGAGATAGTAAGATCACTTATGAAAGTGTTGGTGTAGGTATTTTAAAATATTATTCCCTTATGGTAAGTTCCATGCACCGATTCCTCCCACCACACAACATATTGCCACAATCAATATGATTTTGACTATGGCCTATCAGTATTTAGAATCATTTGATCCTTGGGTTGTGCCTAGTCCGTTAGAATTCGATGCACTAGGTGATGCTACGCCACTTAGTATAGATGAGGCTTCATACGATGCTATCCAATATTCCTCTCCCTCATTGGAGGACCAACATCTATTGGCATCCAACACTTATTCACTGCCATTTTGTCCTCTTCTTTTGACTACATTTCCCATATTTTTCCATTAGACGAATCCATTATGGAAACGCTCAGCATCGATGAGGTACCTTGGGATGAAAAACATCATCGATCATATTTTATTCCTAGCATAGAAGAAATTCAGGAGGATATACACTCTATCCCCCCCCCCCCTGCGATGTTGTTGATTCTCCCCAATCTCCTATACTTACCCATGATACTACTTCCGAGGGGAATTTAGGCAACATCTATTCTAACATCACTATTGATATCTCGATCAAAGAAGGTATCGTGGAAAATGTTCATCTCAATGCTAATTGTTCGCCTGAGAAAGTGGCATATTACACCACTTTATTTAAATAATTCCACGATGTATTAGCTTGTAGCTACAAGGAAATTCCCAAGATCGATTCTTCGATCGGTGTGCATGAAATAAAAACTTACCCAGGCATTAAACCTATACTAAAAACAATTCGCCTGGTTCATCCTAAGAAAACCGTGGCCATAAAGGAAGAAGTTGAAAAACTATTAAAATACGGCTTTATCTATCCTGTCCCCTTGAAAGAATGGGTTTCTAACATCCTTCTGGTTGCTAAAAGACAAGGAACCATTCGTGTCTGTGTCGATTATAGGGATCTCAACAAGGTTTGTCCCAAAGACAATTACCCCACACCCTTCATCGACAAAATCATTGATAATTGCGTTGGAATCATTATTTTATCTTTCATGGATGGCTTTTATGGATATAACCAGATTGGAATTCTAACTATTGATCAACATAATACAACCTTCATCTACCCGTGGGTAACATTCACTTATCAGAAACTACCTTTTGGTCTCAAAAATGTTGGTGCCACTTTCCAGGGAGTCATGTCGTATGCTTTCCATGATGTCAAACATATTGCAGAACCTTACCTCGATGATTTACCTACCCATTCATCTAATCGATCAGACCATATTGGTCATCTATGGGCCATTTTTCTTCGATGTTGGTTCTACCATATCCATTTGAACCCCCACAAATGCATCTTCGTTGTTGAATCAGGTCGACTCCTTTGTTTCATTGTCTCCAAATATGGGATTAGGTTGGATCCCTTAAATATTAGAGCTATTATTGCTTTACCTCCTCCCAACAATCTGACCCAACTACAAAGTTTGCAAGGGAAATTGAACTTTCTTCACCATTTTATATGTAATTACACCAAGCTTACTAAAGGATTTATGCGATTGTTGTAGAAAGACACTCCTTTCATCTAGGATGACATTACTCAATGATATTTCAATGCTCTTAATAATGCATTGACCCATGTTGTCCCTCAACCAAGTTTTGAGGAAACATTGGTCATGTTTGACCACTTTTGGGACTTCGATAGGTTGGTCGAAGATGGAGCGCCCAGGCGGAGCTGAGATCGTGGGATCTCTCTTGTTTTGCGGGCTTGTGGATCCATCACAAGGTTTTAGGGTTTATGTAATGGGTTAAGGGATGTCATCCCATGGTTTTACCCATGATTAGGCCTTTTTGTAATGATATAAATAAGTAGCTAAGCGATGTAAGAATTAGATCCGGTTGGCTTTGTGCAAGAATATGTTAAGGGATTGCAGAGCCAAGCACAAGTGTTTTGTAACTTTCTTTGTGCACAAACATTGTATGTAAGTGCTCTGTGCTATTTAGGAGTTGGCTCTATGCCTTGACCTGGTTTTTGGGAAGGTGGATCTAGTGCGTTGTGCGTAGATCGCCTGTCCACTGCGGAGTTGGGCTCTTTGGATTTGTGCATAGGAGTAGATGAATGTAAGAAGATCGAAGACTAGTAAAGAAGAAGAAGAAGTTGGTGGAAATAACCCCACACTGGGGTGAACCATGTATATCCTGTGTCTTGATGTGCTTTGTGTGATGTTGTTTATGTGGTTATTTTCTTAGTGTTTTTGTTGTTATGTATAATGAATGCATATGATGTTGTAGCTTAGTTCTTAATGGTGTAAATGAATGTGAGATTTGAACTAATGCTATGTGCTAAGAGGTTTTAAGGGCTTGATCTTGATTGTTACTACGTTGATCTGTAATAAGGGTTAATCTACGATGTAAATAAGAATCATAACCTAATGCATATTGTTGGCTAAGTGCTCCGTTAAGTGTTGTAATCACAGATATGTGTCCCAGCCTGGTTGTAGACACTTGAGTCTTGCAACCCCCCCTACCTCTACCTCAGGTGAGACTTCATCTGCTTCACAGGTGTTGCTGAAAGGGCTGGTAGTAAGGGTTTTGTTGGTGCACTGTTGAAGTGTTGAAACTTGGGTCTGCCCCTGTGACAACAAATGATTCCGTTACCGGGACCTGAAACTGGGATTGATGGGAACTGAAGAAAAGAGAAATCTTTGCGCGTAGATCTGTTGTTGTAGTGCACAATATTCTAATCAACTTGCGAAGATATGCGCTAAGAAAGAAACTAGATCTAAAGAAAAGAGGTAAGATCTTAAATCTTTGTGCTATGGTAAAGGTAAGATAAGTGAAAATGTTTGCTTCAAAAGTATGAATCTAGGTATGTTTGATAGATTTTTTCCTAGTCTGAAAACTAGGGCACCGTTATAAGAAAGAGTTGATCTGAATAGAAGACTTCAACATAGACTGTGTATTGGATGAAGAAACACATGTGAATATTATGCCAGAAAACACTTGGGAAATTTTGGGAAAGCGTGATAAGATACCTTCATTGGGAAGGATAGGCTTGTTTAAAGGAAATATGATAAACCTATGCGGAAGAGTTACTAACATACCTATGATTTCTCATGAAACACTGATAGAAGAGGACTTCGAAGTTATCATATTTGTTGAGAACAACACCCCATTCCCACTTTTATTAGGAAAGACTTGGATTGAGAAAGATCAGATCATAGGGAAAGCAGAGGAGGAATCCATAAAGAAGAAAAAGCAAGAATTATGGGACCTCATAACTAGAAGAATAGAGTGACTAATAGAAGAACAAGAGGATAAGTTGAAGAAACATAGGGAAAGAGAAGTAGTTGTCAAAGTTGAAAGAGCACAAGAAGGTTTAAAGGACCTATCCATGCAATAAAAAGGTATGTCCACCCAGGACCTAGTAAGCAAAGAGGTATTATCTCCGAACCCTTTGAAAGAACATCGACAGTGTGAAGTTACCATGCTAAGAGAAGATAAGAATACAAATGGAAAGAGGAATCCATAGACTTAGATCACATGAAATAAGGCAAGGAAGATCAGTAAGAAGAAATCCAAGTTAGAGAAACTATGGGAAGTTCCAGAAAAGAGTTTGCAAGAGGCAGATCTATAGACGTTGAACATCGCCATAATAGAAGAACCACGCAGAATGCAACTTCGCCATGACGAAGCTATATGACCGGTGGAGGTGCCCTGACCGTTAGAATAATGCTCTAGAATGGCTAGAAACATAGTTATTGACGGAAAGACCATAGTTGGACCATTGGGACCTCGCCATAACAAACAATTTTGTATTGATTGAGGAATTCCTACCCATTGGAGGAATCTGTTACGACACTTGCTTATTTAACCCATCGGACATTGTGTCGGTACAACTTTTTTCAAACCGTGATATCCGAGATAACAGAGAATCCATTGTATCGCGCTGTGCTTTCTAGACCTCGCCATCTGTTTGATTACCTCACTTGTCTTTTTGCCTACCTGATTTATTTGATTACAAGTGTTAATGTTGGATGAACAAAGCGAAGTAGAGAAGTTTGTGGAGGAGATTATTGTAGACCTCATGGTTGAGAGAGTCGTGTCTGTAGGAATACAGGTGTCGTCGACTAGTATATTGCAAGCATCCCCCTCGACTGGACGACATTCTGGTTGCACTATTGAGGAGTGAAACAAGCACCATGATGATCTGGCTAATGCGAAGCAGATTACATCAGTCTTTCTTGAGTACATATCGCCTTTGGCTGGCGCGGTTAACCGCGACAATATCCCATGTGAATTTGAGTACACGTTGATCACTGTGTACATCCCGAAGGGGATATGCGTAGTTGGACCCCAATTAGGACACATCCTAGCTTTGAAGAACAATGACTTTAACCTCGGAGACCGAAAGAATGACGCGATGCTTCCACTACATAGGTATCTGATGAAGACGACTGGGAAGAAGCTGCTCATAGTCTCCCAGCTGTGGATAAAGGAGATCGTGTAGTTGACCATCCTGAACATGATGAAGATACCTCACTTTGGCCAAAATCAGAAGGTTAATTCCTGCGTTAAACTCCTCTGTCGTGCTATCACTAAGGATATCTATGGCTTGATAGGCGCTTCACTATGGATATGACATTGATCCACCTCATCACAGCACTGAGAATCCAAGGACCAGACCCTCACTAGTTCTACCCAGGGAAGACTTCAGATCGTTCCCTGACACAACGCATAAAGGAGGATTATAGTGATGTAGAGAAGGGAAAGCGAGGCTACAAGTTAGCCCCCATCCAGGATGGTGCAGTGTGCCTAGCTTGTCGGCTTATAGCTGGAAATCTTGTGAGAAAGAATTGTTCAACATAGGTCACTAGATTTGTAGTAGACCTCCCAGGGAAGTGCATAGAAGGAATGCAAATGGACTGGGTGAGCTACCTCATCAATGATCTGGAGAAGGACTGTCATGAAGTGCAGGATCAGGGGTACAAATTCCATTTAAGTTGGTTACTGGTATTGATCGCCTTTGTCGCTTGGCAGATGTCGAAAGGAGCGACATTTCCAGAAGTTGAGCCATCAAATCCATTGGTTGCGATGTTTTCCACCTTGTGGTATACGAATGACATGTTGAAGCAGTGGTAGTCGAATGCTGTCTTCCAAGCTTATTACCAGTAGCTGAAGTGCACCATTAAGGAATTTCCACAAATGACCCCGAATACACTCCACCAGTATAGACCGCTAGTGAAGTTCTGCGCAGATCAACACTTTAACTACATCACCACGCGCATGGATGAGAGTAAAGAGGAACTACAGTCCTATTATAAGTTGACCGACAAAGACATGGAGGATATCACCAAGGAATGGCCAGAAGAGTTCTTTGTACTGGTGGAAGATGCAGAAATCTCTGATCCCGACATCATTGGAAGTTCATTGGTCACTCGGGTCCAACATAATGGACAGACTAGCGTGAACAAAAAGAAGAAAAAGGAGGAAGTGCAGAACATAGAAAGTGATGAGGAGGACAATGCCTCAGAGGAAAGTAGGCCCAACTCACCTGTAGGAGGAGGAGGAGACGAAGTGAATCTAGAAGAAGGAGGGGAAGAAGGAGAAAAGAAAGACAAAGGCGACGTTGCACCGCCGAAAGATCCCCCTACAGAGGCTGAAACATCGAAGAAAAGGAAGGTTTCTTCACAGAAACCCTCAACAAGAAAGAAGACCCGCGCCAATAAGCCTTAGTCAAAGAATGTTCTCACAGTGGACGATGTCGATCTCATTATCGCAGCCATGGAGGATGCTTCAAAGGATATCTTGCAGAGACATGAAGTAAAGAAAGAAACACTGTATGGAAGACTAGAGAAGGAGCTCAAGGACATACAACAAGCCATCCATTCGAGCCGCACAGTACCGACTGCGCCTTCATCATTGGAAATCGCATAATTGGGGGATGAGCCCACCTAATTATGAAGGCTAGCAGATGCAATAAAGGTTTGACTTCATCAAGTCCAAGAAGAAAAGGAGTAGGCCACAGAGGCCTTGAAGTAGGAAAAGGAGGAGGTCCTAGAGAAACTTCGAGTTACGAAGAAGGAAAAAAATTGAATTCGGGCAAAGTTCGAGCAGAACAATGCGAAGATACATGAAAAAAAAGACCATTTTCTCGCAAAGTATATTGCGATCAAAGAGGTAGTGACTAACACACTTCACTCTGTGTCAAGCTTGGCATAGGAGGGGCTAGATTCAATTGAGATGCAAGTAGGGAAGCTTTTCGAAGCCATTCAACAGCTTCAAACACAGATAATGGAGTTAGAACTTCAATCAGTACCAAGCACTCCGCAAGAAGTGCGTGACCAAAGGGAGGAAGTTTCCAGGAACGTAGTAGAAATAATTAGGGCACTTTCCTTAGAGTGTAAGCAACTAATCAATTGAAGTGCACAAACCTATGAGCGTCTTGCAGAATATCCTAATCTGAAGACACTGGAAGCACAATTACAGGAAGCAAAGCAAAAGAGACTGGCAGTTCAAGCACAGATGAAGCTGCTTACTGTAGTTGAGAAAATGAAGCGATCATAGGAGCATCGTGTAGTCTAGTAGCAGGTTACTGGCATCCAGAGAAAAATCATGGAGGTTACATAGAAACTCCAGCCGGTGCAGGATGAAGCTTGCATGCTTTTTGAAGAGATTGAAGGACAAGGCTCGTAGTTGGAACAAGTGGTTACTACAGTGGAACAATGCCTGGAAGGGCCTGTTACAAAGCAACTGATTTAGGAGTTTGTCGATCAGGAGGCTCTAGCGAAGATGCAAGTCGAGGCATCTTGAGATAATATCAAGGACTTTGAAGCCATGTTGCCCAGATCTGAGTGACTCAGGATGAGTCACAAGTGAGTGTTGGGGGCTTGTTGGCCCTCAACCAATTTTTGAGGAAAAATTGGTCGTGTTTGACCATTTTTGGGACTTCGACAGGCTGGTCGAAGATGGAGTGCCCAGTAAGATATGAGATCGTGGGATATCGCTTGTTTTATGGGCTTGTGGACCCAACAAAGGGTTTTAGGGTTTATGTAACGGGTTAAGGGATGTAGGCCCATGGGTTTACCTATGATTAGGCCTTTTTGTAATGATATAAATAAGTAGCTAAGCGATGTAAGAAGTATATCTGGATGGCTTTGTGAAAGAATATGTTAATGGATTGCAGAGCTAAGCACACGTGTTTTGTAAGTTACTTTGTACACATATGTTGTATGTAAGTGCTCTGTGCTATTGAGGAGTTGGCTCTATGCCTTGACCTGATTTTGTGGAAGGTGGATCTAGTGCGCTATGCATAGATCACCTGTCCACTACAAAGTTGGGCTTTGTGTCTTTGTGCATAGGAGAAGATGAATGTAAGAAGATCGAAGAATAACAAGGTTGTGGACATAGCCCCACACTGGGGTGAACCACATATATCCTATGTCTTGATGTGCTTTGTGCGATGTTGTTATGTGGTTATTTTCTCAGTGTTGTTGTTATTATGTATAATGAATGCATATGATGTTGTATCTTAGTGCTTAATGGTGTAAATGGATGCGAGATCTGAACTAATTCTATGTTCTAAGAGGTTTTAAGGGCTTGATATTGATTGTTACTACACTGATCTGTATTAAGGGTCAATCTGTGATGTAAATAAGAATCATAACCTAATGCATATTGTTGGATAAGTGCTCTGTTAAGTGTTGTAATCACAGATCTGTGTCCCAACCTGGTTGTAGACACTTGAGTCCTGCAACCCCCCTGCCTCTACCTTGGGTGAGACTTCATCTACTTCGCAAGTGTTGCCAAAAGGGCCAGTAGTTAGGGTTTTTTTGGTGCGCTATTGAAGCATTGAACCCTAGGTCTACCCCTATGCCAACAATCCATACACCTCTTTTGCATCCTCTGAATTATGCATGAGACTATATCATTTATTTGGTAGCCTCTACTTCCACTATCGCTATGGTGTTAGTTCAAGAGGACCCTAATGGTGATGAACATGTGATCTACTATCTAAGCAAGAGTCTATCCGGTCCCAAGCTCTGATATTCACATGTTGAAAAGTTGGCTCTGGCAGTCGTCATTGTCGTTAAGAGATTTCTCTATTACATCATGTTACGCACTACCACGGTCATTGAGGAATTGAACCCCATGTATCATATTCTGACACGTCAAGTCCTTGGAGGAAAATATTCCAAATGGATCATTATTCTTCAGGAATTCGATCTGGAGTTTGCCAAATCGAAAGATAAAAAGTCCATGGTTTTTGTGGAACTTATATGTGATCTTCTCCATGCTGATGAAGACACCGAGCCCAATGATTCTCTTCCTGCTGAATATCTGTTCGTCATTAGCATGTCCGACCCTTGGTATGGATATATTCTTCTTTATCTTCAAACCCAACATTTTCAGCCCGATATCTCCCGTGAAGAACGTCGTCGTATTCGCCACCATTCTAAACGATGCCTTATCATCGGTGACACTTTGTATTGTTGTGGTATTAACACTATCCTACAACATTGTTTAACTCATGATGAGGTTGAACGTGTTCTAAATGACTGTCACCTTGGATCATGTGGTGGTCACCTTTCTGGGATGGCTACAAATCAGAAAATCTTATGTGTCGGTTACTTTTGGCCCTCCATATTCAAAGATTGTATTGAGGTTGTCAAACGATGCCCACCCTACCAAGTTTTTCATAAAAAGGCATGCTCCCACCCCGCTCTGCTGCATCCTATTGTTTCCATCAACCCCTTTGCCAAATGGGGCATTTATTTTATGCAATGTAAGCCCACCTCAGCTGGGGGGTAGGTTAAATCATCGTTGTCATTGATTATTTCACAAAATGGGCTGAGTCTATGTCTAATTTTATTAATGATGGTCGTACTGCAACTCTCTTGATATTTAACCACATCATCACTCACTTTGGTGTTCCACAAGCCATTGTCATTGATCATGGTTCACATTTTCAAAACCAGATGATGAGTGAGTTACATGTCAAGTTGGGTTTTCTCCATGAGAACTCATCCCCCTACTATCCTCAAGAAAATAGACAAGTTGAAGCTATCAAAAAAGTCCTTAAAACTATGATCCAACGCATGGTGGGGGAAATAAAAAATTCTTGGAATTTTCAACTCTTCTCTTCCCTTTGGGATTACCACACCTTAGTGAAAAATGCAACTGGATTCACTCCTTCCCATTTGGTATATGGCGTCGAAGAAATATTACCAATCAAGTGCGAAATTCCTTCGTTGAAAATCACAGTAGAACTACTACCTCACACCTCTGCTAAAGAGGAACTTTTCCTATATTTGACTAAGTTGGACAAAACATGTCGCGATGATGCTCTCGTTAACGATACATATCAAAAAAGAATGAAGAGTCAATATGAAAAATCCGTCCACCCTCATACTTTCACAGAAGGAGACCTAGTCCTCGTTTATGACCAGGCTCATGATAAGTTAGGGATAAGAAAGTTAGAACCTATGTGGCATGGACCCTACATCGTAAAACATGTATTACATAGAGGTGCCTACGAGCTAGTTGAATACGACGGAATTTCTCTCGGTGAATCCCAAAATGGGATTTACGTTAAGAAGTGTTATGCATAGAACATTTAGCATGTGTGCTTTGTACACTATTGTACTATAGTTGTTTTTTGGTGTGTCTTTTTTTCTTCCGTGTACAAGTTTTGTTGTAGCCGCTTATACTTTTTCTTGTGATTTCATGCGTAGATGACATCTCCCTTTCCTATATTTATCAGGTTTGCAGATGGCGCTAGTCAACACACCTAGAACATTTCTTCTACAGCTTGGGTCATTTACCACTCTGACGAGTTGGTGAGTTCAGGAGGCATTTTCCTAGGATCAACAACCAGTAACGTGGCAGAATATCATGTTTTCATTGGAATTTTAACCGAGGCCTCCTCCCTAGGTATATCTTGTATAATCATTAACCTAGACTCTCAACTCATGGTTTCTCAATTTAATCGAGTCTACGCCATTCACAACCCTACCCTATTGCGTCTCCACCTACGAGTTCGTCGTCTTGAAAGAATTTTTGAATTTATAGAAAACAGACACAAACCAAGAGAACTCAACACAACTTCAGATTCACTAGCAAATTATATTTTGGATCGGTATCTTGCGCATAAATAAAATTTTATAAAGAAAATGAATCACATGTACATTAAAAACATCACACAAGATAATTTGTAACATCATTGGCACCACAAAACTCATATATATATATATATATATATATATATATATATATATAAACTGCGTGATAGAAAAAGTTTGTTTACATAAAAAAGTACATAGAAGGGAACAATCTAGGCCCTCATGCACATGATATCATCATGAACAGACTACAAAAAAACATCTAGATGATCCTAGTCCTCCTGCACCACATTGTGCTCCAATAATGACACCATCGCACAAGCCACTTGTCGAAGCAAGTGGTTCAAACTCTCAGGAACCCCCACTGTATGCCTATGAAAATGTAGAGGTATGTCTCATCTCCTGAGAGGTGGGAAACCCATAGTCAAACCTCGAAGGTTCCTTTCAAACTCTCAGAGACCTCCCACTACCACCTCATGCTCTACAACTATCTGCACATCTCCATGACGCCCTAGTGTCGGTATCTCCAACAGACATGATGTGCCTCTATCTGCATGATGAAAGAATACATCTGTTAAAACCCCTCTTTGTACAAATAAAAATGATATAAATTTCAAAATCAAAAAACACATGACAAGGTTTTGGTTTCGTACCTGACGCATCCCAGTCAATACCCTCTGGAAGTACTAAGTCCAAGATACCATGAAAATCCACTCGAGCATATGGGAAGTCCTCGATGACGATCAACTGTCTTCTCCACCAAGCGAAGAAGTCGGTTGTGAACTTGAATTCTGAGTTGGTTCCCAATCTTGGATACAAACTCATCCACATTTCCATACGTTGTTCATCCACCGTTCGTGCCATTAGTGCAATCTGTGGCTGCATTTGAGGTATTTGCTCCAGAAAGAAAGAAACCAAAAAAGAACCATAATTGAACTTTTTCTATTTCCCAGTCCTGCACTTCGTAATTTGATCCTTCACATTGCAAAGGAAACCTACACTCCAGTTGAATAACCTCAGCTCCACGAATTGTAGAGCATAATCCATTTGGGATTTTGAGGCAAAATGCGCACTTGTGCTACCTGCCAGGTTGGTTATGGAAAACAAAATAGATCGCGGTGTCAAATCTCTATCTTCCTTGGTCACGATTAGTCCTCTGACCAATCATGACCCAATAACACAATGATCAACCACATACACCTTGGTAGGCTGAGGAGTTTCCCGTTGTCTAGAAAAAGTGATAGTAGCCCCTCTTCTTGAGAGTCCGGTCAAAAAGTATACATCATCAAACTCAATTTTGAGCATTTGTGGCTGTTGGCATAGGGGAAAACCCAGGGTTCAACGCTTCAGCAGTGCACCAACAAAACCCTAACTACCGACCCTTTCAGCAACACCTGCGAAGCAGATAAAGTCTCACCCGAGGTAGAGGCAGGGGGGGTTGCAGGACTCAAGTGTCTAAAACCTAGCTGGGACACATATATTTGATTACAACACTTGAAAAATCACTTAGCCAATAACATGCATTAGTTCTTGAACTCTATCCACATTGCAGGTTAAACCCTTATAACATATTAGCGCAGTAGTAATCAAGATTAAGAACATCCAATCATTGAGCACATAGAATTGACTCATATCTAAAAATCAAATGTCATAAATCACTAAGCGTCCACGGATCTATATATCATACATCAAGATTAGTGCACTAAGCAGATAAACACATAAACAACATGAGTAATATTGCACAAAGCACATCAGAAAATAGGATATACGTGGTTCACCCCAGTGTGGGGCTACATCCACTAACTTCTTCTTCTCTTCTTTATTAGTCTTAGATATCCTTACATTCATCTGCTCTTGTGCACAAAGCCACATAGCTTAGATTCGCACTGGACAGGTGATCTGCGCACAACACACTAGATCCACCTTCCTCAAAATCAGGTCAAGGCACAGAGCCAACTCCTTGATAGAACAAAGACTTACACAATCTATCCACACAAAGCCTCTTACAATCACTTGCACTTAGCTCTGTAGGTCTCAACACAATATGCACGAAATCCAACAACTTCTCTTCGCACTTAACAATCTTTACATATTCTTGCACGAAGCCAACTTGGACAGACTAACACCTTTTACTTACATCGCTTAGCTATATATTTATACATTACAAAAATGCCTAAACATGGGTAAACCCATGGGTTGACATCCCATACCCATTATATAAATCCTACAAGACCAAAAGTTCCACAAAATAAGTGAGATCCCATGATCTCAGCTTCGCTTGGGCGCTCCATCTTCGACCAGCCTATCGAAGTCCAAAAAATATGACCAATGTTTCCTCAAAACTTGG
Source organism: Picea engelmannii (assembly GCA_009831015.1). NCBI lineage: Eukaryota > Viridiplantae > Streptophyta > Pinopsida > Pinales > Pinaceae > Picea > Picea engelmannii. The sequence goes on from ML787257.1 coordinate 221,513, forward strand.
TCAAGGGCCAACATGCCCCCAACACTCACCCGTGATTCGTTCTGAGTCACTCAGATCCAGGCAACACTGCTTCAAAGGCCTCGATCTTAGCTCGAGATGCCTAGACTTTCTACTTCACCAAAGCCTCTTGCTCGGAAAACTCCTGAATTACTTGCTCCATGACAGGACCTTCCAGGTGATGTTCCACTATTGTAACTACTTCTTCCAGCTGTGAGCCTTGTCCTCCAATATCTTCAAAAATCATGTAGGCTTTGTCCTACACTGACTGGAGTCTATGTGTCACTTCCATAACCTTGCTCTAGATAGCAATAACCTGTTGTTGGACTGCTTGTTGTTCGTATGATATTTTCATCTTCTCGACTGAAGTAAGTAGTTTCATCTATGTTTGTACAGTGGATGCTTGCTGCTTCACCTCCTGGAGTCGTGCCTCTAGTTTCCTCAGCTTCGGATCTTCTGCAAGGTGCTCGTAGGTCTACGCACTTCGATCACTTATTTTTTTACACTCTGAGGCCAATTCCTTGATTCTTTCTACTGCATTCCTGACAACTTCTTCCCTCTGATCGCACACTTCTTGCAGAGTGCTAGGTACTTATTTGAGTTCTAATTCTATTACTCTTGCTTGAAGCTGCTGAATGGCCTCAGTGAGCTTCCCCACTTGCATCTTAGTTGACTATGGTTCCTCCTGTGCCAATCCTGACATAGAGCAAAGTTCTCTAGTCAATGCCTCTTTGACCTCAGTCTTCTCTGCAAGCAACTGGTATTTTTATTTCTTCATCCTCTCTTTATCTTCCTTGAACATCGCCCTAATTTCATCTTTCTCTTGTTGCACAACTCGAAGTTGCTCTAAGGCCTCCTCCTTTTCTTTCTTCAAGGCCTCTATGGATTTCTCTTTTTCTTCTTGGAATCGACGAAGTTGAGCCTTGGTTGCATCTGCTAGCCTTCGTAATTGGGTGGGCTCATCCCCTAATTCTACACTTTCTGTTGAACAAGGAACAATAGGCACTGTGCAACTTGAATGGATGGCTTGTTGTATGTCTCTGAGCTCCTTCTCTATTCTTTCATACAGTGTTTCTTGCTTCGCTTCATGTCTCTATAGGATAAATTTTGAAGCATCTTCTATGACTGCGATGATGAGATCTACATCGTCCACTGTGAGCACATTCTTCCACTAAGGCTTATTGGTGCGGGATTTCTTTCTTACCGAAGGTTTCTTCGGGGAAACCTTCCTCTTCTTTGATGTCTAGGCCTTTGTAAGGGGATCCTTTGGCGGTGCTACTTCATCTTTTTCTTTCTTGTCTCCTTATTCCCTTCCTTCCTCTTGGTTCACTTCATCTCCTCCTCCTCCTACAGGTGAATTAAGCCTACTCTTTTATGATGTGTTATCCTCATCATCACTGTCTATGTTCTACACTTCCTCCTTTTCCTTTTTCTTCTTTTTCTTTGCACTTCTTTGCCCATTATACTCAGTCCGGGTGACCAAAGGACTTCTGATGATGTCGGGGTTGAAGAGTTATGCATATTCAACCAATACAAGGAATTCGGTTGGCCATTCTTTGGTTATCTCCTCCATATCTTCATCAGTCAGCTTATAAGAAGACTACGACTCCTCCTTACTTTCATCCCTGCGCGCAGTGATGGAGGTGAAGTGTTAGTCTGCGCGGAACTTCGCTAGCGGCCTGTATTGATTCAATGTATTCGGGGTCATCCGTGGGAATGATTCAATGGCGCGCTTCAGTTGTAGGTATTAAGTGTGGAACACCGCATTCGATTGCCACTACTTCGCCATATCACTCGTGTACCACAAGGTGGAGAACCTTGTGGCCAATGGTTCCGATGGCTCGATTTTTGGGAAGGCTTCTCCTTCCGGCATTTTCCAAGTGAGAAATGCGATCAGTACCAATATCCAACTAAAGTGAAACTCATACCCTTGATCTTGCGCTTCGCGACAGTCCTTTTCCATCTCGTTGATGAGGTAACTCGCCTAATTCATATGCATTCCTTCGACGCATTTCCCTACGAGGTCCACTACGAACCCTATGACTTCTGTCGGTTGGTTCTTTATGACAAGATTTCTAGTGATCAGTTGGTAAGAAAGGCACACTATGCCATCCTGGATGGAGCCTACCTTGTAGCCACGCTTCCCCTTCTGTACATCGCCACAATATTCTTTTATACGCTGGGCCAAGGAGTGATCTGACATCTTCCCTGGGTAGAACTGGTGAGGGTCCAGTCCTTGCATTCTCAATCTAGTGATTAGGTGTATCAACGTTGTATCCATAGTGATGGACCTATCTAACCAAAGATAACCTCCATGATAGCACGATGGGAGGATTTTAACGCAAGCGTTAACCTCCTGATGTCAACTGAAGTGGTGGATCTTGATCATGTTCAATATCGTGGATCACATGAGCTCCTTAATCCACGGTTGGGGAACTATATTGGGCTTCTTCCCAGTCATCTTCATCCAATACCTATTCGGCATGAGCATCGCATAGTTCTTCTGGTCTTCGAGGTTGAATTCACTGATCTTGAGAGTTGGGATCAGTCCCAACTGGGGTCCAACTACACGTATCCCATTTGGGAGGTACACAATGATGAGCGTGTATTTGAAATAACGCAGGACACTGTCATGGTTAACCGCGCCAGTCAAAGGTGGGATGTAGTCTGGAAAGACCGATAGGATCTGCTTCGCGTTAGCCAGATCATCGCGGTGTTTTCTTCGCTTCTCAATAGTGCGGTCGTAACATTGTTCAGTCAAGGGGGATGGTTGAAATCCTCCAGTCAATGATTCCTGTATTCCTACAGGCATGACTTTCTCAGTCATGAGGTCGACAAGTATCTCTTCCATAGACTTCTCTGTTGTGCTACGCTCACCCAACATTCACACTTGTAATAAAATAAATTGGGTAGGTGAACGGACAAGCAAGGTAATCAAATGAATGATGAGGTGTAGACAACACAGAGCGGTATGCAATCAATTCTCTGTTAGCTTGGATATCTTGGTTTGCAAAAAGTGGTCCCGACGCAGCGTCCGACGAGATAAGTAAGCAATGTCATAATAGATTCCTCCAATGGGTAGGAATGCCTCAATCAATACGATTCGGGCCATTATGGCACGGTCCCAACGATCTTTCCGTCAATAAATGTGTTTCTAGCTGTTCTGGAGTGTCTTTCTAACGGTTGGGATGCCTCCAACGGTCACATAGCTTCACTATGGAGAAGTCCCATTCTGCATTGTTCTGCTATTTTGGAGAGGTTCAAATTCTGTAGATTTGTCTCCTGTGAAGTCTTCTCTAGAACTTCTCGTAGTTTTTCTAACTTTTATTTCTTCTTACTGAGCTTTCTTTCCTTCTTTCCTGTGATATGAGTCTCTGGGTTCCTCTTTCCATTCTTATTCTTACTTTCTCTTAGCCTAGTAGCTTCACATTGCTGATGTTAATCCAAAGGGTGAAAAGGTAGTACTTCTTCTCTTATTAAATCTAGGGCAGGTGCTTTTCTTTCTTGCATGGATTGGTCCTTCAAACCTTCCTGTGTTCTTTCAACTTCGACAACTAATTCTCTTGCCCTCTATTGCTTCGAATTGTCCTCTTGTTCTTCTATTAGGCACTCTATTTTTCTAGCTATGAAGTCCCTTAATTCTTTCTTTTTCTATTCTGTAGCGTCCTCCTCTACTTTACTTCTGATCTGATCCTTTTCAATCCAATTATTTCCTAACAAAAGTGAAAAGGGGGCACTGCTCTCAATGAAATTAATGACTTCAAATTGTTCTTCATTCGATGTTCCATGGGAAATCATAGGTACATTAGTAACTCTTCCACATAGGGTTACCATATTTCCTTTAAACAAGCCTATCCTTCCCAATGAAGGTATCATATCAGGATTTCCCAAAATTTTCAAGGTGCTTTCTGGCATAATATTCACATGTGTTTCTTCATCTAATACACAGTCTATGTTGAAGTCTTCTATTCTTGTAACTATGCACTATTTTTCTTTCAAGATCTCTGGTAAAATGAAGTCTCTATGATCATTCAATGTTTCTTTCAACTGTAATAACATAGTCTCTGATTCTTTCTGGTTCTCTAACATATCCTTAGCCTCTTGAATTTCTTTATAGTTTTCTTGTCTTAGGTTCATCTTTTCAACTTTAGCAATCATTCTTGGGTAATCCTCAACCTCATGACCAATAGCTTTAAAACAAAGACAAATAGGACCTATACCAGAGCATTCCTTAGCAAAATGTCACGGTCTTCTGCAATTATAGAACAATGCCAATCCTCTCTTTCTTTTAAATGATCCCCAACCTTTATTGTACTACGCACTAGGATCACAATGATGGACCTGCATTCTGCAAAAATTATTTCTAGGTTTTTGCATCTGCTTGTTAGTCCAAAAAGTCTCTCTATGCATAGGAATAACATATCTTTCACTATCTCTATCAAATTTATTCAGATCCCTTCTTCCTTCTAACTATTCCCTAGTTTTCAGAGTAAGATAAAATCTATCAAACATACCTAGATTCATACTTTCAAAGAAAAAAATTCCACTTATCTTACCTTAATCAAAGCACAAAGCTTTAAGATCTTACCTCTTTTCCTCATATCAGGTTTCTTTCTTAACACATAGATTCACAATTCAAGTAGAATACCGCACACTACAACAACATATCTACGCACAAAGCTTTCTATTTTTTTCAGTTCCCAACATTCACAGTTTCAGGTCCCATCAACAAAACCATTTATTGGGACAGGGGCAGACCTGGGGTTTAACGCTTCAGGAGTGCACCAACAAAACCCTAACTACCGAACCTTATGGAAACACCTGCGAAGCAGATGAAGTCTCACCCGAGGTAGAGGCAGGGGGGGTTTCAGGACTCAGTTGTCTACAACCTAGCTAGGACACAGATCTTTGATTACAACACTTGATAGAGAACTTAGCCAATAACATGCATTAGTTCTTGAACCTTATCCACATCGCAGGTTAAACCCTTATTACAAATTAGCACAGTAATAATCAAGATTAAGAACATCCAATCACTTAGCAGATAACATTTACTCAGATCTAACAATCAAATGTCATAAATCACTAAGCGTCCACATATCTATATATCATACATGAAGATCAGTGAACTAAGCAGATAAACACATAAACAACATGAGTAATATTTCACAAAGCACATCAGAACACAGGATATACATTGTTCACCCATGTGTGGGGCTATGTCCACCAACTTCTTCTTCTCTTATTTATTAGTCTTCGATCTCCTTACATTCGGCTGCTCCTGTGCACAAATCCACAGTGCTTAGCTTCGCACTGGACAGGTGATCTGCACACAACACAATAGATCCACCTTCCTCAAAATTAGGTCAAGGCATAGAGCTAGCTCCTTGATAGCACAAATCGTTACAAATTCTGTCTACACAAAGCCTCTTACAATCACTTGCACTTAGCTCTGCAAGTCTCAACACACAGTATGCACGAAAGCCAACAACCAACTTCTCTTCGCACTTAGAAACCTTTACATATTCTTGCACGAAGCCAACTTGGATAGACTAACACCTTTTACTTACATCGCTTAGCTATCTATTTATACATTCCAAAAAGGCCTAAACATGGGTAAACCCATGGGATGACATCTCATACCCATTACATAAACCCTAAAAGCCCAAAAAGTTCACAAAATAAGTGAGATCCCACGATCTCAGCTTCGCCTGGGCGCTCCATCTTTGACCAGCTTGTCGAAGTCCCAAAAATACGATCAATGTTTCCTCAAAACTTGGTCAAGGGCCAACAATGGCCCAATATGGAATGCCTGTTCGACGTCCTCCCATAGTCCAATTAGATACTCAAGTAGTCAAACTTCCTTTTTCATCTTTTTCAATTTAAAGTACTTGAGGAGGCCACAATTCCTCAAAGTGACCCTTTTTTGGGGGTTTTTCAATGCAACTATATCATCGAGCTCATGTTCTCTCTCTTTCCATTCGATCATGGTTTTTATTGGTCTAAACCGCAAGAACATACATTTAAAATCCATTAATCATCTTCTCACAAAAAAAATTGGGTACTTTTAGCATAAATAGAAAATTATTTTTCAAACCTACATCGACGCCCTCCTAAATGCACCCACAGGGCGCTAGAGCTCCCCTGGCACACACACTAGGGCATCGAAAACATGATCGACGCTCCCCTCACCCCTTTGAGGGAGAATCAATCTGGTTTGACGCCTAGGGATTCCTAGGGAGCCCAGGAAAAGAATAAAAACTACCTAAAAGGCAATTCTAAACTGTGAAAAATGATTAGAATGGGTTAATGTCCAACCTGATCCGAACAGATGTGAAAACAGTCAACCGTAGTGCTGGTTCCAACAGCTTGAAAATCGCCCTCCGAAGTCAAAAATACCAATGCTAGGAGAGATTGGTAAAAATGAAATGGTAATTTTTTTTCCCTATTTCACTATTATAGGGTTCATTTTTGCTAATCTATAGTTTCTTTTGGGTTTTACAATCTTTTTTGAGAGATGTTACTAATACCCTGGATGCAGATTTGTCTTCACTTGTAGGTTTCAAAGAAATATTTTTTCGTTTAACCGTGTAACACTCACGAGCACAGTCTTTGTTCTTTCTCATGCTCCAAAAAACATGAGAACGTGACCGAGTAGAATTTTATCTCTTTTTCAGACTTAGGGTATACGAAAAATGAACCCCCTGGAGTCTCCTTTAAGCTCTTTTCAGAATCTCTAAACATGAAAATATTGTCGAGTGATCTTGTTTCCTTTCACACTCGTTTAAAAGGTTTTGAAAGGGACTCTCCCAAGTAGTAGTTTATCTCTTTTTCAGAATTGAGAGACTAATATTACGAAAAAGGACAACCATGGAGTCATCTTTAAAGTTATTTTTTAGACTCTCTAAACATGAAAAACCACTGAGTTTTCCTTCTCTGGACTCATTAAAACTTACACATTGAAGGGCCCATATGGGACCGAACCCTTACTTCTTCCAATTCGTTAAACAAAGGAAGAGGAACTTACCAAAGGTGAGTTATATCAAGCATGTGTTATCCTCCTCGAGCTCGTAAAAATAAAAAGAGGTACTCGTATATCTGGATGGGGGAAAAAATTGAAGGAAGCAAGCCAAGCCATTTTTTAGAATCATCACAAGTCACTCTTGCAGTCTCCTTTGAACACGACACATTGTCTTTACACACATTTTAATCCATTGAACCTCTCCACTGAACCAATCCACTGAGTTTCTTTACTCCTTTGGGTCACCCGATGAAAGTCATAGATCCAGTGCATCATGTTTTGGTCCATGCTACATTCTTGTTGTTTATGCCTCAGTGTTCAAGGGAAGTATTCACCTCGAGAGTCAACCATCACAAATTTCCAATTTCAATACTCATGTCAGTCCATACTCATTTGATTCACCATCTTACATCTCTATGTTATTTTCATGTCGATGATGGGGGATACATCAAGGCCCTCCTTCGATGAATCTTTTCCTGTTGACTTCAACACATTATTCAAGAAATTTGACTTAGAAACCAGTTAGTACCTTCGGAACTGCATGCCTCAATGGAAAGCCTCCTCACCTCCGACACATGTTTACATCATTGACCTCTGATCAAATGATTTCATGAATGTTTGACTTCAAGTCATCTACTCACATTCGTTGGATTGTACTAGGGTACCTTGGGAGTCATTGACATCACTGGTGATTTCCCTCGCACTTGTTAATGGTTTACCTCAATAACCGGTAATCAAGTGGTTTCTACCATGTTCGACATCAAAACATCTATTCACATGGCTAGATTTGTATCACATTGGGATTGGGAAGAAGACCTTGGGTTGAGTGTTCACTCTGAAATCTACTTTACCCAGGCTGGGAAAGGATATCATTTGAGCATATTGATATATATATATATATATATATATATATATATATATATATATATATATATATATATATATATATATATATATATATATATATATATTGTCACATAGATCCACTTTGTATTGGGTCATGGCTATGTTTTGTCATCTCATAGATCCACTATGTATTTCTCGTGGCTACAATCAGTTCATGTCATGGAAGTATAGATCCACATTGTATCTTTGGTGGCTATACCCTTAAGTCAATATGATTATGGATCCGAAGTGTATTTGGTGGTGGCCATATCTTAAAATTCCTTTATCACTCAAGCATAGGTATGCTTGCCTTGGGTTTGAAACATATCATAACATTTGTTTGATGGTTGTTTGCAACTTCTACCAGGTTATCCGACTCCATACCATTGCTTCGAAAGTATACAAAGCACTTCAGTCATCAGTTTTCGTCTTCTGACCTTGCACGTCAAAATTAATCACTTCGATAATGTCTCATTGTCATTGTCGCAAGTGTCGCAAGTGTTGCAAAATTCATATTCTTGTCTCGCATGTGTTGCAAAATTCATATTCTCATCTCGCATGTGTCACATTGCATACAACATCATAAGAAGACTTGGGACATCCTCTAACACTAGTTAGAAGAATAAAATATATCTTTTGGAAAAGTTTACAAGCTTTTACCTTGAGGAATAATCATCCTAAAAGTATTTTTGGAGATCAACACTCCCCTGCCCACTTGCAAGGAGTGCTAGTGCTCCTTGTCCTCTTAGCAGGGAGCATTGCAATGCTCTATGGCCAACTTTGAGGGAGCGTCGATCTATTGAGAGAATACTGGGGAAGAATCCCCCTTATCTCTAAGGACATCTAAGAAGCATTTGAGTCAGTTTGGCTCAAATACAAGTTAAAGTTTGGATCTAAGGGAAATCCTAGAACTGTTGGAGTTAAATCCTCAACTTATCCCAAGAATATCTAAGGTGGTTGAGCCTCTCAAAGACTATATAAGGAGGCCTTCTCATGGTGAATGGGAGTGGAATATCAGTGAAAAGTATTTTCATTCTGATCATGGATCTTTTGAGAAAGGGGTTGGACAAGGAGGAATTGGTGAGGCTGTTGCATCTGCATCTATAGTTTGTAAGCACCTTGTTACGTTCTCATTAATATATATTCTTGGCCTGTTTCCTTCAAGTTTGTGTACATTTTCATGGGCTTGTCTCTTTTTGATGAATCTAGTTTAAAATGATCTTGGTATAATAGGAAGTATGCTTTGTCTTTGCTATCTATTGGATTGCATAACTCATTAAAGGGTTTGAAGATCAAGTTCAACCTTGATCGAGCAAGGAAAATCTCCAGAAAAAGGTACTCATGCTTTCTTCCTCTTTTCCCTTAACTAGTTTAGCTACATTTAAAGGAATGTTAGTGTTCGATGTTAGCATTTTTCTATCTTGGTCATAGGGGTATAAGATCCAAGAGGACATTCACCTGTCTGCAGGGGAATTTTCCTACAACATAAATTGTCACACAAGAGACGTTATGTTCAAGTAGCTCTCACCCATATCAGAGATCACACATTGAAATCACTAGAAAATTGCAAGGAAATCACATATATCTTAGAAATATTATAGATTTTAGGTTAGGTGCTTTCCATAGTAGCCTTTGTGGCAAGTATGGAGAAAACATCTCTGTTAGAATTGGTTGTTTAGATGAGAATTCTATGAAAACATAACAAAATTAGGGTGATTGGGAGATTTTTGTAGCCCTGACTACTTAGATAGAGTTTATTGAGCTATTAAATCTGTGGAATTTGGGATTAGGAAAATTGGGTCATGGAGATTGGATAGAATATTTTATGAAAACATAATGGAACTGGGGCATTTGGGAGCTTTTTCTAGCACCAAGTGTATAATGGAACAATAAGATTGTTGGACATATTTGTATTGATGTGTTGTCATTGATGTCAACAACCGATGTCATTATGATGTGATGATGAGTTGTTATGAACATCATGCAGAGGAATCTACCTAAATCTTAGGAGAGCCATCGTATTAGATTTCACAAGATCAGAGCAATGCAAAACCATCATCGGGATCAAGTTCCCAATAGATCAATGTTCTTGATATATTAGAATCCAAGTAAAAAACCAAAAAGCTCAGAAGGGAAAGTGCATTGCAAGGATGATGATTTTTTATGAAAAACATGTAGAGGAATATACCAAAAAGCTTAGAAGGGAAAGAAAATTACCGGAACACGATCAAGATTGAAATCCCCATAGTAAAACTAAAAACTAATCGAGGGAGAATCCTGCCCACTGATGTAGATTTCGGGACAAACCAGGACCGTAAGACAAAGTCAACTTGCTCGAGGTTTAATCGACGAATCTTGCTTCGAGAGAATTGAGATTTGGGAATGAATAACCCAAAGTCCTGAAGGACGAAATGAATTTAGACCATTTATATATAACTAATCATAGTCGTTGGATGAATGATTCATGAAATCCTTAATAGCCAAAATCCCGACAATCATTGGATTGTGTTAAGCTTCTCGCGTCAAAGATGGATCATTATATGAAGTCAAGTTGCTCGAGGTTTATTCAAGGAATCTTACTTCGGATAATTGAGAATTGGGAATGAATAACCCAAATTCCTGAAGGCTGAAATGAATATAGACCATTGATTTAGAATTGATCACAGTCGTTGGATCAACGGTTCATGATATCCCGACAATCGTTGGATCATGTTAAGACTTTCACGTCAAAGATGGATCGTTATATGAAGTCAAATTGCTCGAAGTTTATTCGGGGAATCTCACTTTGAGAGAATTGAGAATTGGGAATGAATAACCCAAAGTCCTGAAAGCCTAAATAAATCTGGATCGTTGATCTAAGAGCTGATCAAAGTCATTGGATCAAGGATTCATATCAACCTATTACCAATAGGAGGACATGTTCCATGCGAGATCCACATCAGCAAGGACACATGGAACAATCAAATGGTGACAAGTGTCAAGGTCCAATTGGAATTTTAGGTACACAAAAGTCTCAAATCTAAGTGACACGTGGCAGCCACTCGACCGGTCCCAAGTCATCAATGACGTTAGCAAGTTATGTCACTCTGAGAATTTGTCCTTCGGGGGAAACCAACAATTACCCAAAGCACCGAAGGCCAAAGTCGATGCTAACAATTGATCTAATGTCCCCTAGATTCTCACGTAACTGTTAGATCAAAACGTAGTGGAAAAATGATGGAAGCTCTCCTAGGTTGACCACTTTGGTGTTGACCAAATCTAGTGGAAATTGGAACAACAATTACCGGGACCTACAAATCTCCAAAGTCCCGAAGCTCCAAAGTAAGATCTGACCATCCATCAAGAAGGAAGATTCATGGTCGATATCGCTGACAGAAAAAATGCTTGGAATGGTTAAGCACACAGTCCTAGCTCTTGGACATGTGGAGGTTATCAAGAAGAAAGTGATAATAAGCACTTCGATGAAATGTACTCTGGAAGGTTGAAATATTGTAAAGGCCTGAAGTACCGAAGTCCCAAAGTAAACAATGGTCATCCATATCAACCTTTTATTAAGTCATAGCCATTGGATTAAGCAGTGGAAGGATAGTGTAAGGATCAAATCCAAACCGTTGATTTGGTTCCAAAAATCATGCCAACCATCGGATCAACCCTTGTGAGAGGTAACCACTTCAGAGAGTTGAAACTTTAGAATATTGGATGAGAGAGAAAGTTCCTGAAGGCTGAAGTACTAGAGGACTAGGTTCCAGCCCCCCGTCATGGGTTATGAACAAATAAGCCATGAGGCACTGGGTACATCACTTAATTAATAAGCCCATGGTTTTGCGGATATGGTCACATGTAAATGGTTTGAAGGAAGCACCTCTGTAGGATTCAATTTATGCAATATTTGTAGAGACATGGAATCAAGTTAAAGAAATTGATCCATACCTATGATTGATTTATGAAAAACACTCTCACTGAATTAAAATCCTTCACAATAATTTTTGAATAATAATAGAGATTATTGTTAATTTAAAATGAAGAGGTGTGATGGTACAAACAAAGGGACACAATGCTTCATAGCTCACACCAGTTGGAAGAGTATATAAATGAGAAAGATTGGTGAGAAGAAAGTGTCTTTGCAATCTAGATCAGAAGATCAAAACAGAAGCAAATTCCAAGAAGAAGAACTGATGATTCTTATGAAGTGAGGGTGGAAGGGAAGAGCACCAAAGGATTCATATCCTTCACTAAGTAAATATAAGGGATTTGGTACTTCCTAGGGTTGGTGCCATAAAAAAGGGGAGTTGGTGCTTCCTAGGGTTGGTGCCCTAAAAATAAGGGAGTTGGTGCTTCCTAGGGTTGGTTCCCTAAAGACAAGGGAGTTGGTGCTTCCTAAGGTTGGTGCCCTAAAAACAAGAGAGTTGGCGCTTCCTAGGTTTGGTTCCCTAAAGACAAGGGATTTGGTGCTTCCTAGGGTTGGTGCCATGAAGAATGGGATTTGTATCTCCTAGAGTTGGTGCTCTAAAAAGGATTGGTATCTTTCACTATTCTTCATAAAATCCTTGTAAGTCCTATTAATTATATTTATATAATTGATTTTGCAAACAATTATATTGTTGATATATTGTGGTAATTAACAAAATATAAAAGTAACTTCTAATTTTTGAAAAAGGGTAATACTGATTCACCCTCCCTCTTATTATTTCAACAATTAGTATCAGAGTAGTTTCTTTCAACACAGTCTAACAATAGGAAGGTAGATGTTGAAGATGGATCAATACGAAGGAATATCTAGAAATAAGAAACCATTGTTCAATGGATGTGGCTATGCTCTATGGAAAATAAGAATGAAAAAATTCATGTTGGCTCTTGGTTTTGATATCTGGAAATATTTTGTAGATGGTTACACTACACCAACTACTCCACCCAAAGATGTTGCAGGAAAGAAAATATGCAATGAAAACTCAAGAGAAATAAATGCAATTATAGGAGGGTTGACAAATTCTATATGTGTGAAAGTTATGCATTGTAAGTCAACCAAAGAAATCTGGGACAAATTGGAGGTTGTATATGAAGGAGATAACAAAGACAAGGAAGCTAAACTACAAACCTATAGAAATCAATTTGAAAATCTGAAAATGAAAGAAGAAGAGAACATTTCTTAATAATTTCATAGGGTAGATGAAGTGGTTAATTCAATCATAGCAACATGAGAAGAAATTATAGATAAACCTATTGTGAAAAAGATACCAAGGTCATTTCCTATGAGATATGATGCCAATATTTCTACAATTGAAGATAGGCTTGATCTTGACACACTCACAGTTGATCATCTTCATGGAATTTTTATAGCATATGAAATGAGAATAGGGAATGATAAAACAACAAAAGATGAAAGAATCTTTAAGTCATATAAAGCAAAGAAGAAACAAGAACATATGTCTCATGAAAATCAATCAGACATATCCGATGTATAAGAGGCCAAATTTATAAAGAAACTCCATAAAGGACCTAGAAAATATAAAGGAAAGTTACCCTTGATATGTTTCAACTATGGAAAAATAGGAAACTTTGCCAATAAATTTCCCCATCCTAAGCAGGAGGAAAGTGATGATGAAATAACCTTCAAAAATCAGAAGAAAAGCAACACTAATAATAAAATAAGTTCCACAAGAAAAAGAAAACGTTCTTTACCCAAGAAGACAGTAGTTCATCAAAAGAAAATGAAGAAGACGAACCAAAGGTTCTATTTATGAGAATAAAAACTCAAGATGATAAACATTCAGAAGATGAAGAAGAAGTGAATTTCAAAGAAGAAATCCTTAGTGTAATTGAAGAACTAGGAAAAACTAACAAAAAAAAAAACATGGTACTAAGGGGAGAGCTTCTATAGATTAAAGAAGATACTAAATCAAGAGAGAGGGAAGTTTCCAAAACCATCAAAGAGTCATAATAGACCATCAGTTATTTGAAGTCCCAACTCCTGGAAGCTAATAAAATTGAAGAAGTCATTTTACAACAACTTAATGATAAAAAACAAGTATGTGAGAAACTAGAAGCTGAGATTAAGATGCTAAAAAGTGAAATTGAGAAATTAAAGAAAGGATCAAAATATGGAAATAGTTCAAATATCTTGGATGAAATTCTCAGTAGTCAGATGTCACCAAACAACAAGACTGGTTTGGGATACACCCAAGACCCAACTTCCACATCACAAGGATATGTCAAAAGACCAATCAGTTACAAAGATGCTCTAAAGGGATCCTCAAGAAGAGAAGATAATAAATCAAAGATGATACCATTGAAAACCATTCCACATAAACATAAATCAACATTCCCTACTAAAGTAAAAAATGACAGGAATAATACAATCACTAGAAGGAATCCCCCTAATAAATATCTATTTATTGGATATTGTTACTCTTGCAATAATTTTTGTCATAAGGTAGTACACTACAAAGCTTATGGAAAATACAATAACATAAATGTCCAAAGATATAAGAACAATAGGTACAATACAGAGAAGAGAAACTACAACTCATTTTCTCCTTTGCAAAAATTCAATATTGAATGTAAAAAATGAAACAAATATGGTCATAAAACCAGAGAACGTAGATTACCAATTCAACCCTTAAAGATAGGAAACCCTAACAAACATAATAAGAGGATATGGAAAAGAAAATCTGAAGTACCGTGCAAGAAAGATGATGAATATATTGGTCCTGAAATTGATGAAGTTAATAATAGGAGATTGGTGGGTAAAATTTCTAATAAGAAATATAATAATAAAAGCTATGCATATAAAGTAGATCAATATCAAGACAAGAAAAGTCCTAAATAAAAATTTGACATAATTCCATAACTTGGTAATTTCATATAAGAAGATTGTCCATTACCCAACAAATGGAAAATAAAAAACTAAAAATTCTCAAAACAAGGATAAAGAAGATTTTGGTGCACAAAATAATAATGATGATGATGAATCTTCAATAGTAGAAAAACCATAAGAATTGAATGATGATGATCTTAGAAGTTTTCCAATGCTATTTTAATGATCCACTGAAACCCCTTATCAAAGAAAAAAGTAGAAACAAAGAAGGGAAGGAGAAATTAGGGAATACTTAAAAATTGTTCCTGTTGATACTCTTATGAGTATTGAAGCACAAAAAAATGAATAGATAACTAGGATCATAGAAAGCATCATGGTTTGATGATATAACTCTATGTAGGTTATGACATAGTCTGTTGTAGGTCTTCATCTACCCAGGAACAATGTAGGTTATGTATTCTCTCAGTAAAGTCATGTGATATGATCATGAATTGGTCCCAAAGTGGTTATAAGTGGAAAAACCCTAAATGGAAGTTAGTATGTTGTATATAGTCGTATACATGGCATCTTATAGATATGATAGGGGGAGATACCTTGTCAGGAAGAACCACCCTTTTAGAAACAAAGGGGGGGAGAATAGTTAGAAGCAGAGAGAGAAGATTGACAGGGGAGTCATTCAGTTATGGTAGAGAGAGCATGTTTGCATGGGGAGTTACCCGAGTTCATATTTGGTTAGAAGCATACAAACAGACATAGATTAATCATAGGGGGAGCAACCCTTTTCCATTGATGTCAAAGGGGGAGATTAACTTCAGAGGAGAGAAGCATCATCACAGGGGGAGTTTGTGTATGAAGTTAGTGTGTTTCCTTTAATGAAAAAGGGGGAGATTGTTGGACATATTGTCATTGATGTCAACAACCGATGTCATTATGATGTGATTATGAGTTGTTATGAAAAACATGCAGAGGAATCTACCTAAAGATCAGGAGAGGCAATGTATTATATTTCACAAGATCATAGCAATGCAGAAACAACATCATGATCAAATTCCCAATAGATCAATGATCATGATCAGTTAGAATCTAAGTACAAAACCAAAAAGCTCAGAAGGGATAGTGCATTGCAGGGATGATGAGTTGTTATGAACAACATGCAGAGGAATCTACCTAAAATATCAAAAGGGAAAGCGCATTGCAGAAACACGATCAGGATTGAAATCCCCATAGTAAAACTATAAAATAATTGAGGGAGAATCCTATCCACTGATGAAGATTTAGGGACAAACAAAGACCGTTATATCAAGTCAACTTGCTCGAGGTTTAATCGAGGAATATCACTATGGTAGAATTGAGAATTGGGAACGAATAACACAAAGTCCCAAAGGCCGAAATGAATCTAGACCATTGATCTAGAACTGATCACAACCGTTGGATTAAGGATTCAGGAGATCCCTAATAGACAAAATCCCAACAACCGTTAGATCATGTTAATATTCTCACATCAAATATAGATCATTAGATAAATTCAAGTTGCTCAAGGTTTATCTGGGGAATCTCACTTCGAAGAATTGAGAATTGGGAATGAATAATGCAAAGTTCCAAAGGCCGAAATGAATCTAGACCATTGATCTAGAACTGATCACAACCATTTGATTAAATATTCACGATATCCCTAATAAATGAAATACCGACAACCGTTGGATTGTGTTAATCCTTTTGTGTCAAATATGGATCATTAGATTAATTCAACTTGCTTGAGGTTTATTCGGGGAATCTCACTTCGAGAGAATTGAGAATTGCGAATGAATAACCCAAAGTCCTGAAGGCCGAAATAAATTTGGACCATTGATCTAAGAGCTAATCACAATCATTGGATCGAGGATTCATATCAACCTACGACTAGGAGGAGGACATGTGCCACGTTAGCAATGTTGGATTACTGAGAGGGGGGGTGAATCAGTAATAGAGCAATGTAATCCTTTTTAACCATATAATCCAAGTGTTATATCAATGAAGCATTATCATCCAATAACTACAGAGTAATAAGAAATGAACAAATGAACAAACATACACATACACAGTACACCAGTGTTTTACGTGGAAACCCAAATCGGGAGAAAACTACATAATGTTTTTTCTTATATGTCTTGCAGAATTAAATTCATTAGAAGCACCAACTTCCTTTGTTTTCCAGCTGCAACTGGAAGGAGGCTCCAACCCCCTAGTTTCTCAGGCTACAACCTGAGGGAAGCTCCAACTCCCCAATTCTCTGGCTACAACCAGAAGGAGGCTACAACCCCCT
>ML787257.1:253625-264119 GCA_009831015.1 Picea engelmannii
AAAAAAAAAAAAAAAAAAAAAACATAATTATATGTTTGACAACATAGGTATTCAGACAGAGGACGAAGACCTTCAGTAACTAATAATACAACCAGATCAAAGATCAACACTCTGATGCTTTCACGTGGTAAAACCCCTACAGGGAAACATCCATGACCCCA
Organism: Picea engelmannii; assembly: GCA_009831015.1. Classification (NCBI taxonomy): domain Eukaryota; kingdom Viridiplantae; phylum Streptophyta; class Pinopsida; order Pinales; family Pinaceae; genus Picea; species Picea engelmannii. Next base: position 253,787 of record ML787257.1, read on the forward strand.
ACCACAATGGTCACTTAGAACAATTCATTAATGCAAAAGAAAAAGATTACAAAGAGATTGACAAGAGAGGTTCTCACAATCAATCATCAAGAATTGAGCCTCCATTCTCTTTAAATAGATATCATGGGCCAATCAAGTGTTAAGCCACATATCAATGTAGTTGTTAAGATCGAGGAGAATACGAACCGTCAGATCACTCTATGTTAGGAACATATCACGACCGTTGGATTACTTAACTACAAGTGCATACTAATGCATACTAAAGAAACACACTTTTACCTAACGACACATTAGACCAAGCTGATCTTAAGTAACTCCTAAGTGTCTAAATATACTAACATCCCCCTTAAGAATGACTTGGGATATGATTGAAGGATTTACAAAGGTGACAGAATAGGAGAATGAAGGAGGCATTAGAGCCTATCCCCTCTTAATGACAACTTCTAGAACTCCTAACATATATCAAATTTTGGAAAACTTCACTTCTATAAGAGACTTTGTGAAAATGTTTGCAACTTGATCTTTTTCAGGGTAGAAGAGCACTTCAATAACTTGATCATGAATGAGCTTTATGATAAAGTGCATGTGTATCTCGATGTGTTTACTGCGCTAATTTTGTATTGGATCTCTGGTGAGCTTGATGCCGCTCTGATTGTCAGGACAAAGGGCAGTCGAATGTTGTTGCTGGAATCCAAACTTTGAAAGGACACGTTGAAGACACAAGGCTTTCTGACTTGCATTAACTACTACTTGGTACTTCTATTCTGTTGAAGAAATAACAATGCATGTTGTTTCTTAAAGGCCCAAGTGACAGGTCATGAACTAAGGCTAAAAACATAGCTTAAAGTAGATTTTCGATCATCAGGGTCAACGACCCAATATGAATCAGTGAAACCAACCAATAAAGGAGTCCCCCCTAATTTTTAATGTATCCTGAACTGAATTGTACCCTAGACATACCGAAGTATCCTTTTATCTTCTTTCCAATGGATTCCATGGGGTGTTTGCAAATACCGGGAAACAAGACCAACAACAAAGGAAATATCAGGATGGGTATGAGTAAAGTATAAGATGCTACCAACTAATTGATGGTACAACGTGGCATCAACTTTGGGAGAAGTATAGGTGGCAACAATTTTAACTCCATACTGGAAGGGAGAAGGGGATGGTTTTGAATCTTCCATGTAAAAGTGATGAAGAAGGTCACACTCATGCTTAGACTGGGAAAAAAAAATTCCTTACTTGGTTTGCAAAACTCGGAGGCCAAGGAAATAGTGAAAATAACCTAAGTCATTTGTTTCAAATTTCTTCTTAAGGATGGATTTCACATGGTTTAAAAGTTTAGGGTCACTCCCAGTCAAGATAATATCATCAACATAAAGAAAAAATATTATGAGATGGCTTCCTACTTTCTTGTTATAGACATTAGGATCAGAATGACATCTAGAAAATCCGATGTCAAGAAGAAACTTGTCCATTTTGGCATACCAAGATCGGGGAGATTTCTTAAAACAATAAAAATATTTCTTAAGGTGACAAACAAGGATAAATTCATTTTGGACATAGCCAGGAGTTTGTTCCATGCAAATTTCTTCTTTCAAATCCCCATGCAAGAAGGCGAATTTAACATCCATCTAATATACCTCCCATTTATGTGAGGCTTCAAGGGAAATAACAAGGCAGATGGAATTCATTTTGGCTATAGGGGAAAAGGTTTCATTATAGTCAATTACTTCAACTTGGGAAAATACTTTTGAAACTAACCAAGCCTTGTGTCTTTCAACACTTCAATCTGATTCATACTGATGCAGGAGATTCTTCCACAATCAATTTAATATTTGAACTCTAGAAGGTCTTAGGAATTTTAGGAGAGGAAGTCGATTTCATCATTTTCAAAAGACTTGTATCTTTTTAATTTTCCTAAGTTGTAATAGTCTAGAATGTTTCTAGTGTGTTTGAGAAGAAGGCATTTTGCCACAAATATAACAGTTGTGTCCGATTTATATAGGAGGTTGAACAATTAGATAATTTAGGAGAGGGGTTTGGATTTGATCCTATTTTCCATGACTAAAATCAGTTTGTTGTGAGAAATTTAGAGTTTTGTTTGTATTTGGAGGTATTTGATCATATTTCTATCGTCATGATCGATCTTATTTGTAGTGTTTTAAATAAAATATATTGGGTAAAAACCGAGATATGAGAGAGAACCAGAGTAGGGCAACAGAGATTTAATGAGAATTTCATTATTTAAAAAACCTGGTCTCTTTTGTTGAGACTAATTATCAACTTCGTCCCATAATCGATTTCTTGCTTTTATTGTGAAATTTCCCTATTCATTATTTCCTTGATATAATTCCACAACGAGGGCGTGAGTAGAAATTATTGTGTTAAACAAGCCCCTATATGTTTCAACTTACTAGGGCCCTACATTTGACTAAACTCCAAAGTTAGCAATACCACCAACTTTAGCGGTACCATATTGGGTTCCTTTTGAAGCCTTTACGAATTGGACACTGAGTACTCCAAGTGATCGACGAACCTGAAGGCCCAAGAGTTTGACTGAGTGACACATATTAGACTGGATCAGAATCCTATCCATAAAGTAGAGTGGGAGAAAGTGTAGGTCAAGGGCTTGACAGGCCGATATTGGGCATTGGGAATACCGGGGTATTGGGACCATGGGGAATTGGGACAACGAGAGTCCAAATCAACAGAAACCTGATAGAGGTTGGGTCGATGGGCCGATATATATTATATCAGGGAGATCGAGGCCGATGGATGACATATACCGGAGTACTCATATCGGGTCGACGGGACTAGTGAATACGGAGGTATCAGGATCCGATGACCCAATAAAGCTTATATGTGTAACAAACCTTGCTAGTGGTCTAGTGGGTCCTTTATCTGATAGAAAAAACTGTTAATTGAAAAAAATAATCCACGAAAATTGACGTGATTTTTGTATGTTTATTAAATAAGGGAAAACAAATCGAAATTTTCCAGCAAAGAGAGGAATTTTGTAACAAGTCTTGATTGGAATTGATTTTGGTATCAAAGCGTAAGCCAAGAGAGGCTACGACAAATTAAATATGACATTCTGAATCTAAGGTGGAAGAGGTCGAGGTAAAGGTCAGAGAGGATTACCTGTCGTGAATGCTAAAGTTATTGAAGAAATGAGGAATCTTCAAGAACAGTTGGAAGCAATGGAAGTTTCCCAACTAAGAGACGTTGAAACAGGAGATGTCAATGAAAGAGAAGAAGAGTCTTTGGGAGCAGAAGAAGAACCTAAATAAGAAGGTGTTGAAGAAATAATGGATTGATCCATCATCATAGTCATCTCTAGACCAAGAATGGAAGTGCCACTATATGAAGGAAATTTGAATGTAGATGGATTGATGCACTGGATCAGTACCATGGACAAGTAATTTGAATATGAAATGTATCAAATGAGAAAAAAGTAAATTTTGTTGTGACAATATTGTAAGGACATGCATTGCTTTGGTGGGATGCAGTACAAGCTGAGAGAAGGAACTGTTAAATTAACTAAAAAGTACCAAGGACAAGTGTTTCTCATCACTTAGGTGCCCAGGGGTGAGAAAGTGTCTTTGGAATTAAAAGTGACTTTATGAAAAGTTAGTGAAGTGGGTGACTAAAGAGTACCAAGCGTTTTTAATTCCAAAGTCTCTTTAGTCACCAATAGTTCCGCCAACAAATGACAAAGCAATGAAACTTGGTTAGAATAATTCCAAAGCCACAAATGCACTTCTGAATGGTCTTGATGAAACGATATTCACCAAAGTTTCACATTGTAAATCCACTAAAGATATTTGGGACAAACTTCGAAATATTTATGAAGGAGATTCAAAAGTCAAAGCAACAAAGCTTCAAACTTACAGAGGTCAGTTCGAACAACTAAATATGAAGGAAGATGAGAATATTGAAAATTACTTCTTACGAGTTGATGAAACAGTAAATGCAATAATGGGATTGGGAGAATAAATCAAAGAATCAGTAATTGTTCAAAATGTACTAAGATCTCTTCCTATAAGATATGACCCTAAGATATCAACACTAGAAGAAAGAGCAGATCTAAACTCAATAGGAATTGAATAACTTCATGAAATCTTCACAGCATATGAATTGAGAACTGAACAGGAAAATCCAGATGTAAAAGAAGCAGCCTTCAAAGCATCCAAAGGATCAAAGCAAAAGGGAAAGCAACAAGAAAAATAACATAGGAACAATAGCGACGTCTCGGAAGATGATGAAGAACTGACCAACTTTGTCAGAAGATTGAACAAGGGAAATGACGGTAGGTATAGAAGTAAGCTTCCTTTAATTTGTTTTAATTGTGACAGTATTGGTAATTTTGCTAAAAAATGTCCTCATAAGAAAAAGAGAAATGATGAAGGTGACTCAAAAAGAAAACAAACATATAAAGGCAAAAGAACCACAAAGAAAGTTTTCAAGAAAATCTTATGCACCAAAGAATACATCTCATCATCAGATGAAGATGAAGTTAGTGACAGTCATACAGAAAGAGTTCTATTCATGGCAGTAGAAGACTCTTATAAATAAGACTCCGAAGTAGAATATGAAGAAGCCTAAGAAGAAATTGAAGAAGCAGAAGTTGACTACCGAGAGGAATTGATGAGTGCCATAGAAGTTATCAGAAGGTAAAAGACGAAAAACAAGAAGCTACAAGTGGAACTAGACAAGAAAGAAGACACTCGAGAGTTAGAAAAAATGATCACAAATTTGAAGGTTCAAATTGAGGAAGATAAAAGAATTGAAGAAGCACTCAAAGAACATCTAGAAAGAAGAGACATGATCATTGGAAATTTGGAAGCAAAAATTGTCACATTAAGAAAGGATCTTCAAAAGAAAAATATGCAGAACAACTCAAAAGTTTTGAATGACATTATTAACAGTCAAAGGCCTAATCATGATAAGTCCAGACTTGGATACAATCAGACAGAAAAGGGATCAAGCTCCAAAACAACAGAACAAGAACCATATCCAAAAATATATGCAGAAACAATCAAAGGGGATATGAAGGTCTACAAAGAAAATTACAGGGACACTCCTCCATTAAGAAGATTCAGATTTGAAAATCAACTACCAAAATAAACAGATAGGTCTCAGGAAGAAGAAGGATTCATAAGAGGACCTCCTTTTATAAGATCTTCAACTCCCAAGTATCAAACTATCTTTCTTGTTTTATGTTATGCATGTAATAATTTTGGACATAAATTTGTGAATTGCAGAGATAACAACAGGAACATAAACAACTTTGAAAGTCATACACAAAAGGTTTATCCAAGAAGGCCTAGTGAAACACAGAGAAGTTACAACAGGTTTGAATCATTGAGCACTAAAGTGGAATGCTACAAGTGTAACAAATTTGGACCCATAGCCAAATATTACATAATGAAAGTCCCTCCTAGAGAACCACAATAGAACAACAACAATCACAGACAGGAACCTCAGAAAAGAACATGGATAAGAAAGCAGAATCAATACAACAATGAAGAATGCACACTCGCTCTACAAGCTATCAAGAAGAAACGTGGTTGGTATGTTGACAATGGCTATTCAAAACACATGACAGGTGACAGAGACAAGTTTCTTACATTAAGAAAGGAAAGAGATGGATTAGTCTCCTTCGGAAATGATGATTCAACTAAAATCATTGGAAAAGGCACAGTAAGAATTGGGAACAAGAATACAAAGGCAGAAAATGTTCTACTAGTAGAAGATATGAAACATAATCTTCTAAGTGTGAGTCAAATGTGTGACCAAGGTCATAAAATTACTTTCGATTTACAAAAGTGAGAGATAAGAAAAGAAGGTTCAGGAAAATTGATTGCTACAACTGCGAGAACTTCAAGCAACATATATGTGTTAAGTGAAATTGGAAATGAAAATTGTTGTATAGGAAAGGAATATGAAATTTGGCTATGGCACAGAAGAATGGGTCACATACATTTTGATAACCTTGTCAAAGTCAGCAAAAGAGAAGCAGTCGGAGAAATTCCCCAGATCACAAAACCAACCAACACTTTATGTAGGCATTGTCAACAAGGAAAGAAAACAAAGACCAGGTTCAAATCAAAGGAATATTCAATGACAAGACCACTAGAAATTGTGCATACCAGATCTAGTTGGACCAACTACAACAAGGGGTTTAAAAGGTGAGAAATACTTTATGTTATTAGTTGATGATTATACAAGAATGAATGCAGTTTTCTTTCTCAAGAATAAGTCAGAAGCTTTTGAAAACTTCAAGATCTACAAGGAAATGGTTGAAAATAAAATGGATTCAAAAAATAAATGCTTGAGATCTAATAATGGAGGAGAGTTCAATTCAAATGAATTTATGGACTACTACAACAGTCATGGAATAGAAAGGCAATTCTCTATGGCTAGGACACCTCAACATAATGGAGTTGTTGAGAGAAAGAACAAGACAATACAGGAAATGGCTTGAACAATGCTAATGGATTCCAAATTGAAAGATATTTTTTAGACACAGGTAGTGAATACAACAATTCACATTCGAAACAAAGTAATGCTCAGAAACAACACTGACAAAACTCCCTACGAGCTATGGAAAGGAAGACCAACAAATGTAAAGCACTTAAGAGTTTTTGGAAGCAAATGCTACATCAAAAGAGAAGATGGCATAATGGAAAAGTTTGACTCTCGTGTGGACAAAGGAGTACTTGTTTGTTACTCAAGTAAAAGGAAAGCATACAAGTGTTACAACCTGAGATTGAACAAAGTTGTGGAAAGCATCAATGTAATAATTGATGAAACAGATAGACAAGAATTAAAGGAAGAAGAAAATGAATCAATGGAACATATTTATGAAGAAGAAACAAAAGATGAAAAAGAAGAGGAAGATTAAGAGGATCTGACAAAAGCAGAAGAGCAAGTTCAACAAGTGCCTCCAAAGACACCTAACAGACGAGTACAAAAGAATCATCTTTTAGATCAGATTATTAGAAACAAAGATGCAAAAGTTGAGACTAGAAGAAGAATGCATTCACTAGAACAAACGCACCTAACACTCACATCTATGATTGAACCAACCTGTTTTCAAGAGGCCAACAAGGATGAATTTTGGAATAAGGCCATGGATGAAGAATTGGATCAAATAGAGAAAAATGACACTTGGGAATTGGTTCCAATATCAAAGGATAAGAATGTGATCGACACAAAGTGGGTATACAGGAACAAATTGAATGAATATGGACAGGTTACAAGAAACAAATCTAGATTGGTATGTAAAGGATATGCCCAGGTTGAAGAAATTGACTTTGAAGAGACATTTGCCCCATTTTCCAGAATGGAAGCAATTTGATTGCTTTTAGCTTATGCATGCTCCAAAAATATTAAAGTGTGTCAGATGGACGTAAAATCATCTTTTCTAAATGGGGAACTTGAAGAAGAAGTCTACATTGAACAACTAGAAGAATTTCAGTTGTTAGAGAATGCAGATTATGTGTGTAAATTAAAGAAGGCCTTGTATGGTCTAAAACAAGATCCTAGAGCATGGTACTCTAGACTGGATAAATATATATATCAGACAGGGTTTGGAAAAGGAAGTGCATACAACAACCTCTACATCAAGGTAAGTCAAGATAGTATTTTATTAATTGAAGTTTATGTTGATGATATTATTTTTAGTAGTGATGATGACAAGTTAAGCCATACATTTGCAAAGGATATGCATAATGAATTTGAAATGTCATTTCTTGGAAAACTATCCTTCTTTCTGGGACTTCAGATATGTCAAAGCAACCAAGGAATTTTTATTTCTCAAACCAAGTATATCAGAGAAATGTTAAAGAGGTTTGGAATGGAAGATTGCAAACCAGTTATCACTCCCATGCAAACCAGTTGCAAGTTAAGCAAAGATGATGATTCAAAGTCTACAGATCAAAGGCAATACAGGTTAATGACTGGTAGCCTACTATATGTGACAACATCCAAACTAGATGTAATGCAAGAATTTGGAAAGGTGGCACGATTTCAAGCAGCACCAAAGGAATCACATGTATTAGCAATGAAGAGGATTTTCAGATATCTCAAAGGAACATAAGATTTTGGATTATGGTATCCAAAAGGAAAGGATCTAACACTTATTGCCTACACAGATACAGATTAGGTAGGTTGTATTGATGACCGACGAAACACCAATGGAGCAACATTCTACTTGGATGAGTGATTAGTATCATGGATAAGAAAGAAAAAATCATCAGTATCTTTATCTACAGTCGAGGCAGAGTATATTGCAGCAACAACATGATGTACACAGATTCTTTGGATGAAACAAACTCTGACAGATATACAGGTTGAGTATGATGATCCCATTCCAATCTATTGCGATAATACAAGTGCCATAAATATCTCAAAGAACCCAGTGATGCACTCAAAGGCGAAGCACATTCCAATCAAGTATCACTTTCTACGAGAACATGTTGCAGAAAATAACATCAGATTTGAGTATGTGGGAACAAAAGAACAAGTGGCAAACATATTTACAAAACCACTTCCACGGGAAGCCTTTGAGTATATTCACCAGAGACTCAGAGTTAATTCTACTCCAAAATGAATGCTTTTGAATGATTATCTTATATGTCTTAGATGTACACAAGGAAGCACCATAAAGTGGATAGTTCAGTTAGGGGGAGCAACCCCGGATGGAAAGATACCTTTGCTATTGATGACAAAGGGGGAGAGATTTATCAGATGCAGAGGACAAAGGCATGGTTCTAGGGGGAGAAATGGTCACAGAGATGTAGAGGCAAGAGGCATGGTTCCAGGGGGAGCATGAGTGATATGAATTCAATATTGCATGACATGATTTTAGTATTGCATCATAGTGTTTCCATCAATGCCAAAGGGGGATATTGTTGATTAAGGTTGGTTGTCATTGATGTCAACCCTTGAAGAAAGTCTGGTAGCACAAGGGTTTGGGTAATGGACCCAACTTTTTTTGATGTAAAGATGAATCATTATTGTCTTGTTATGGTTGATAAGAATTACAAATGGATGAACTCCAAAGTGGTCCCCGTATGGTGAAAGCCCTCACGGGAAGATGCTTTGCAGATTGAGTTATCCTAGAAGTATGTTTAGAGAACCCATGATTAATTTTGGAATAATGAGATGAAGGTTAATGAATCTGTCAGTGAAACGATCCTAGATGGATAATGCTTGTCATTCCATTTCTGGTGGTATGTGGAATGTCACATAACTCCTCACGGTTAGAGAGTTATGGCCATGTGAAGTTGGAGGACCCTCATGAGTCATGTAGACGCCCCAAAAAGTCAAAGTGTTTGCAAAAGAAATTATTTAAATAATTAAGTTAATGGAGAACTCCCTAAAATAAGGAAAGTGGGATGCTACATGAAAGTATAAATAAGAGGCAAGGCTCTCTTATTTAATCACACTTGAACACATTGAATATCTTTTGTTGTGTAAGGCTTATTGCAAGTACTCATTGATACATCTGAAGTTGCGAAAGTCTGAGGTAGTACGAAGTGTTGACAACGAAAGTTTCATAATTACAAAAAATACTAAAAAACCCTAGTTTATGAGGTGTACGTGGGCCAACAGTGTATTAGGGTGCGTACAGTACATGAGCTGATAGTGTATTAGGGTGCATACGTACGTGGGCTGGCAGTGTATTATGGTGCGTACATGTTGGTAAATCCATGGAAACTTGAAGAGATGAAGATGCAAAGGTTCTAGATTCTAAGATCAAGCTCCCAGGAAGGTCTACAATGCTTAGATACATCATATCTATCCATTGGTTCAAAAGGTATGTCTTTTTTCTATGAATAGTTGGATTTTGATGTATGCATGAAAAATGGTTATGGAGATTTGAGAGTTCTCCTTAAAGAGACTAGTGGTCCAGCAAGCGGGCCCCCAGCGGGGGTTCGGGGGCGAATCCCCCGAAGCAAAAAATTGCCTTATAAAATTATATTGTAATTTCATTGTAAATTTGGACCGTTCATTATAAGGTCGCAGATCTAACGGTAGAGATTATGTTAGGGTTTTTGCCCTAGAAGGCAACCCTCTTTTATGAGGGAAATGTATTGCGGCTATGTACGAGTGTGAATATTGTATTCTGAGAGAGGAGACTATGAGAGAAAGAAGAGGAAGTTACAACAGGTTTTGTTGTAGGTTGTATCCCTTCATTTGCTGGATAATAATAAAGGAAGGACCTGACAATTTCTATGGTGGACGTAGCCCACACTGGGTGAACCACGTAAATCTGTGTCTCTCTTGTATTGTGTGTCTTCTGTGTTTTGTTTCTGCATTT
>ML787257.1:275968-347369 GCA_009831015.1 Picea engelmannii
CTCTCGAGCACTCTGTGGCGATGACTCCAGCTGGCCTGTGAATCTTTCTATCTCTCATTCGAACCATAACGCACACCATAATGCACAGATCTCGAACGGCTCCACTGGTACCTCCACGGGTGCGAGTTGGTACCTGGTACCGGTATCCTGTTCCAAAAATAGCAGTGGTACCTAACCCAAGTGATATTAGTCCCATTATCAATTTAAAGCATTAAAGTGCATAAAAATAGTTTGAAATGCAAAGATACCTTAGGTGACACCTTTGAATGGTAGGGAGCTGCTAAGTATGTCAAAATGAGGTCAAAAGGGTGGTACTGGCATATAAATGGAGGTCTGTGGTATATAATATAGGCAAAGATCATGGTCAAAACCGGGGACCAACACTCCTCCACCAAGAAGATTCAGATTTCAGAATCAACAACTGACAAAAAAAGATAGGTCTCAGGAAGAAGAAGGACTCATACGAGCACCTCTTTTCAGAAGATATTCAACTCCCAGGGATCAAACTATCTTTTTTGGTTTATGTTATCCATGTAATAATTTTGGACATAAAGGTGTGAATTGCAGAGATAACAATAGGAACATAAACAAATTTGAAAGTCATACACAAAATGGTTATCCAAAAAGGCCTAGTGAAACACAGAGAAGTTACAATAGGTTTGAATAATTGAGCACTAAATTGGAATGCTACAAGTGTAAAAACTTTGGACACATGGCCAAAGATTGCATAATAACAATCCCTCCTAGAGAACCACAACAGAAAAACCACAATCACATACAAGAACCTCAGAAAAGGACATGGATAAGAAAGAAGAATCAGTAAAACAATGAAGAATGCACACTCTCTCTACAAGGTAAGTAGAAGAAACATGGTTGGTATGTTGACAGTGGCTATTCAAAACACATGACAGGTGATAGAGATAGTTTTCTTACATTAATAAAGGAAAGAAATGGATTAGTCTCCTTCGGAAATGATGATTCAACTAAAATCACTGGAAAATGCACAATCATAATTGGGAACAAGAATACAAAGGCAGAAAATGTTCTACTAGTAGAAGATATGAAACACAATCTTCTAAGTGTGATTCAAATGTGTGTCCAAGGTCATAAATTTACTTTCGATTCACAAAAGTGTGATATAAAAAAGAAGGTTTACGAAAATTGATTGCTACAACTACAAGAACTTCGAGCAACATATATGTGTTAAGTGAAATTGGAAATGAAAAGTGTTGTCTAAGAAAGGAAGGCAAAAGTTGGATATGGAACAGAAGAATGGATCACATACATTTTGATAACCTTGTCAAAGTTAGCAGAAGAGAAGCAGTCAAAGAAATTTTCCAGATCACAAAACCAACCAACACTTTATGCAAGCATTGTCAACAAGGAAAGCAAACAAAGATCAGGTTCAAATCAAAGGAATATTCAACGACAAGACCACTGGAAATTGTGCATACTGTTTTAGTTGGACCAACTACAACAAAGGGTTTAAAAGGTGAGAAATACTTTATGTTATTAGTTGATGATTATTGTTGGCCCTTGACTAAGTGTTGAGAGAACATTGGTCATGTTTGACCATTTTTGGGACTTCGAAAGAGGTAAGATCTTAAAGCTTACTGGATCTGAAGAAATAGGTAAGATATTAAAGCTTTGTGCTCTGGTAAAGGTAAGATAAGCGGAATTTTTTTATTCAAAAGTATGAATCTAGGTATGTTTGATAGATTTTATCTTAGTCTGAAAACTAGGGAACAGTTAGAAGAAAGAGTGAATCTGAATAAAATTGATAGAGATAGTGAAAGATATGTTATTCCTATGCATAGAAAGAATTTTTGGACTAATAAGTGGATGCAGGAACCTAGAAAGAATTTTTGCAGAATGTAGGTCCATCACTGTGATCCCAGTGCGCAGTACAGGAGAGGCTGGAACTCGTTTAAGAGAAAGAGAGGATTGACACTATGTTATAATTGCAAAAGACTGAGACATATTGCTAAGGAATGCCCTGGTATAGATCCTATTTGTCTATGTTGTAAATCTATTGGTCACAAAGATGAGGATTTCCCTAGAATGATTGCTAAAGTTGAAAAGATGAACATGAGACAAGACAACTATAGAGAAGGACAAGAGGCTAAGGATATTCTAGAGAACCAAAAAGAATCAGAGACTGTATTATTACAGATGAAAGAAACATTGAATGATCACAGAGACGTCGGTTTACCATAGATCTTAAAAGAGAAGCAATGCATAGAAACAAGAATACGAGACTTCAACATAGACTGTGTATTAGATGAAGAAAAACATGTGAACATTATGCCAGAAAGCACTTGGGAAATTTTGGGAAGGCCTACTATGGTTCCTTCATTGGGAGGGATAGGATTGTTTAAAGGAAAGATGATAACCATATGTAGAAGAGTTACTAATGTACCTATGATTTCTCATGGAAAATCGATCGAAGAAGAATTTGAAGTCATTAAGTTTGTCGAGAACAAGAGTGCCCCTTTTGCACTTTTGTTAGGAAAAACCTGGATTGAGAAAGATCATATCTAAAGGAAAGCAAAGGAAGAAGCTACAGAACAGAAAAAACAAGAATTAAGGGACTTCATGGCTAGGAAAATATCACGACTAATAGAAGAACAAGAAAATAAGTCGAATCAACAGAACACCAAAGAATTAGTTGTCGAAGTTGAAAGAACACGAGAAGGTTTAAAGAACCTGTCCATGCATGAAAGAAGTGTATCCACCCCGGATATAGTAAGAGAAGAGGTATTACATTTGAACCCTTTGGAAAACCCTCAACAGTGCGAATTTTCTACGCTAAGAGAAGATAAGAATCATAATGGAAAGAGGAACCCAGAGACTCAAACCATAGGGAAGAAGGAAAGAAAGATCAGTAAGAAGAAAACAAAGTTAGAAAAACTGCAGGAAGTTCCAGAGAAGACTTCGCAGAAGACAAGCTTGCAAAACCTGAACCTTGTTGGAATAGCATAACTGCATAGAAGGGGACTTCACCACAACGAAGCTATAAGACCATTGGAGGCATCCCAACCGTTAGAATGATGCTCCAGAATGGTTAGAAATGTAGTTACCAGAAATATCGCCATTGGACCGTTGAGACCGCGCCATAACGGATGGAATCGTATTTATTGAGGCATTCTTTCCCATTGGAGGAATCTGTTACGATGTTGCTTATTTAACCAGCCGGATGTTGTGCCAAGACTAGTTGTTGCAAACTAAGATATCCTAGCTAATAGAGAATTGATTGCATACGACATCATGTTGTCTATACCTCGCCATTAATTTGATTACCTCGATTGTACATTCGCCTACCCGAGTTATTTTATTACAAGTGAGAATGTCGGACGAATGTAGCGCATTCAAGAAGTTTGTGGAATAGATACTTATTGACCTCATGACTTAGAAAGTCATGTCTATAGGAATACAAGCATCGTCGAATGGAGGATTGAAAGAATCCCCATCAACTGGGCAGAGTTCTGGCCACATTGTTGAGAAAAGAAGAAAGCATCGCGATGATGTGGCTAATGCGAAGAATATCCCGTCGGTATTTCCTGACTACATCCGGCCTCTGGCTAGCGCAGTTAAACACAACAATGTCCTGCATGAGTTCAAGTACATGTTGATCACTGCATACCTCTCAAATGGGATACACACAGTTGGACCCCAGTTGGGACTGATCCCAGCTTTGAATATTAGTGACTTCAACCTCGGAGATTGGAAGAACTATGCGATCCTCGCACCGCACAGGTACCTGATGAAGACAACTGGGAAGAAGCCCGAATATAGTTCCCTAGCTGTGGATTAAAGAGATCGTGTGCTAAACAATATTGAATGTGATGAATATCCCACACTTCGGTCGAATTCAGGAGGTTAACTCTTGCGTTAAACTCCTCCTGTTGTTCTATCGTGGAGGTTATCTTTGGTTATATAGGCACATCACTATGGATCCAATGTTGATCCACATGATCACTGGAATAAGCATGCAAGGACCAAAACATCACCGTTTCTACCTAGGGAAGACGTTAGATCGCTCCTTGTCACAATGCATCAAGGAGGCCTATGGCGATCTAGAGAAGGGGAAGTGAGGCTACAAGGTAGCCTCCATACAGGATGGCGTAGTTCACCTTTCTTGTCAGTTGATAGCTGGAAATCTCATCAGAAAGAACAAGCTGACACAAGTCACAGGTTTTTAAGTGGACCTTGCAGGGAAGTGTGTCCAAGGAATGCAGATGAACTGGGCAAGCTAGCTCATCAACAAGATGGAAAAGGACTGCTGCAAAGTGCAATACCAAGGGTATGAATTCAACTTTAGTTGGTTACTGGTGCTCATTTCATTTGTTTCTTGGCAGATGCCGTAAGGAGCAACATTCCCTGAAGTCGAGCCTTCAGAACTGTTGGCCACAAGGTTCTCCACCTTGTGGTACATGAATGATATGGAGAAATAGTGGCATTCAAATGTTGCCTTCTATACTTACTACCTATAGTTGAAGCACACCATTGAATCATTCCCCCGAATGACACCAAATACACTCCATAAGTACAGACCGTTCATGAATTTTTTTGCAGACCAACACTTCATCTATATCACTGCACATAAGGATGAAAGTAAGGAAGAACTGTAGGACATAGACAGTGATGAGAATGACAACGCATCAAAGGAAACTGCACCTGACTCACCTGCAGAAGGAGGAGGAGATGAAGTAAACCAAGAAGAAGTAGGAGAAGGAGACACGCAAGAAAAGGGCAAAGTGACACCACCAATAAGCCCCCTTACAGAGGCCGAGACGTCAAAGAAAAGGAAGGTTTCACCACAGAAACCCTCAACATGGAAGAAGTCCTGAGCCAATAAGCCTTAGTCATAGAATGTGCTCACAGTGGATGATATCGAGCTCATCATCACAACCATAGAAGATGCTTTAGAAGACATTTTCTAGAGACATGAAGTGAAGAAAGAAACTTTGTACGATAGAATAGAGAAGGAGCTCAAAGACATTCAACAAGCTATCCATTCAAGCGTCGTAGTATCTACTACACCTTCTTCATCAGAAAGTGTAGAATTGGGGGATGAGCCCACCCAATTACACATATTAGTAGATGCAACAGAGGCTCGACTTTGTTGAGTCCAAGAAGAAAAGGAGCAGGCCACAGAGGCATTAAAGCAAGAAAAGGAGGAGGTCCTAGAGCAACTTCGATTTGTGTATCAAGAGAAAGATGAAATTAGAGTGAATTTTGAAGAGGACAAAGAGAATATGCGGAAAGAAAAAGACCAGCTGCTTGGAGAACAAACTATAGTTAAAGAGGCAATGACTAGAGCACTTCGCTTTGTGTCAGGCTTGGCATGGGAGGAACAAGAGTCAACCAAGATACAAGTGAGGAAGCTCACTGAAGCTATTCAACAGCTTCAAGCAAGAGTAATGGAGCTATAAATCCAAGCAGTGTCGAGCACTCCGCAAGAAGTGTGAAATCAAAGGGAAGAAACTGCCAGGAACGCAGTAGGAAGAATCAAGGCATTGGACTTACAGTGTAAGAAATTAAGTAATTGAAGTGCGCAAACCTATGAGCACCTTGCAGAAGATCTGGAGCTGAGGAAACTGGAGGCACAACTCCACAAGGGGAAGCAACATGCCTCCACTATACAAGCACAACTAAAGCTTCTTACTGACATTGAGAAGATGAAAAAGTCGCAGGAGCAATGCACAACCCAGTAGCAGGTTACTGCTATCTAGAGAAAGGTTATGGAAGTGACACAAAGACTCCATATGGTGCAGGATGAAGCCTGCATGATTTTTGAAGAAGTTGAAGGAAAAGGCTCGCATCTAGGCCAACTGGTTGCGATAGTGGAACAACACCTAGAAGGGATTGTTACTGAGAAAGTCATTCAGGAGTTCGTCGAGCAGAAGGCTCTAGAAAAGTAGCAATTCGAGGCAACTCGAGCTAAGATCAAGGCCTATGAAGCAACCCTACCTAGGTCTGAGTGAATCAGGACAAGTCACAGGTGGGTGTTGGGGGCCTGTTGGCCCTCGACCAAGTGTTGAGAGAACATTGGTCGTGTTTGACCATTTTTGGGACTTCGATAAGATGGTCAAAGATGGAGCGCCCAGACGGAGCTGAGATCGCGGGATCTCACTCGTTTTGTGGGATTTTGGGGATTTTAGGGTTTATGTAACGGGTATGGGATGTCGGCCCATGGGTTTACCCATGTATAGGCCTTTTTTAATGAATAAATATGTATATAGGACTTAGAGCGAATTATTTATGATGGCTTCGTGAAAGAATATGTAGAGATTGCTAATTGCAAAGAACAATTGCTAGCTTTTGTGCATACTGTGTGTTGAGACTTGAAGAGCTAAGTGAAAGTAATTGTAAGAGGCTTGGTGCAGAGAGATTGCGTAGGGATTTGTTCCTTGATCTAATTCAGGGAAGGAGCATCTGGCGAGGCACACACAGATCTCATGTCCTTTGTGGATTTGGCTCTATGGATTTGTGCATGGGAGAAGAAGAATGTAGAAACCTTGAAGACTAATACAGAAGAAGAAGAGTTGGTGGACGTAGCTCCACACTGGGGTGAACCACGTGTATCCTGTTTCAATGTGTTTTGTGCAATGTTGTTCATGTTGTTTATGTATTTATCTGCTTAGTGCACTGATATGGATGTATGTTAGATAAATGTATGGATGTTTAAGCGCTCTAGTGATGGTAAAAGAATGTTATATCTGAGTTAATTCTTTGTCCTTGGAAGTTTTTGATCTGATTATTACTGCGTTGTTCTTCAATTAGGGTTTAGTATGCGATGTGAATAAGAATCATAACTTAATGTATATTGTTGGCTAAGTGCTCTTTTAAGTGTTGTAATCAAAGATCTGTGTCCCAGCTAGGTTGTAGACACATGAGTCCTACAACCCCCCCTTCCTCTACCTCGGGTGAGACTTCATCTACTTCATAGGTGTTGCTGAAAGGGCCGATAGTTAGGGTTTTGTTGGTGTGTTGTATCCAAACATGTTTCGTCATCAAAACACGAGAAGAAAAATTACAATATGACTGACTAAGTAATGTAACCAACCGGTACGAATTACAACCATCCATCCATCCCAATGGAAGTCGAACATGATGTCCATCTGCTACCTTTCCACCATGATCTTGATCTGCATTATGTCGGTGTTTTCATACGATTATTTCTCTATCTTGATGTCTTCTTGTAGAGCTAGTAGGCCTCCATGCACCTCTTAATCGGTTTCCTTTCTGGTTCCCTGCTGGTGCATAAATGTGTTGATGCACGCGCCCTTTCCTTGATGATTGTTGTGTCTCTATATGATGTGGATGGCGATATACAATAACTCTAGGAATGTGTTCTTTTTTCTTCAAATCTACAACACATCGTTCCTTTGATTCAAGGACCTCCTTAGCTTCCCTATTGTGTCCTTCCTGTGGTTTTGCTTCATCTCCTTCTGTAGAATTTGTCGCTGATTCATCTTGGGACTGGACAATAACTTCTTTGTTGGCCTCCATGGGACCATCTTTCTTATTAAGAGACACATCCTACAATGTGATTTTTTTTTTTTGGTACCACAACTTCAAAAACTTCTTTTCCACATTAATATTAATTGTACCCACTAATTATATCCAAGGATATCCCAAAACAATATCCACTTCATCCATATCCATAACATAAAAATCTAAATGCAACACACATTTATCCATACTAACCTTCAAATATTTAAAAATTTGAACATTTTTACCCTCAACCTATGTGCTTTGGATATTCTTTGCAGGAATTTGCAATCTATTAATGAACTAAACATTGATAAAATTTGTTGGTGACTAGGGTTAATAGAAACATTGACATTTTCTTTGTGAATACAACCATGAACCTGTAATATAGATTTGCAACCTAAAAATAAACTCTCATTTCTCCCTTTAGCAACATGAGACCATTTATCTACAAGAAAATCTTAAATTGCTTCATCAAAAAGTGTCATCAATTGACTATAGCTATGTGATTGCCACCAAATGGTTGCATCACCTTTTAAATAACACGATACCCATTGTTTCCAATTCTCTTTTGAAAATGACTTCAAGTATTTTATGAATTCTTCAATATTGGGGCCATAATTTTTTCCAGTAAAAAACATATTTCTTGGGATAAATCTTCAACAAAAACTAGGATTAAAAATAACTCACTGCAAAAAATCGCAGCTTTTTCTGGAAAAACCCTGAAAAACTATTGAAATTAAAATGCTCATAAATTCACTTCCTGAACTCCGTTTCGGCGGATTTTTATTTAAATTGGGTATTTGTCCAAGAGAAATTCAAATATCCATTTTTTTTTCCAAATTCAGCTCAAAAAGCTTCAAATATGAACCTGAAGTGTGCCACCCTCTTTTTTTTTTCCTAAAAACAAATCTGCAAAACAAGGAAAAACAATTCTCCCCTTCTTTGGCCAAGGAAAGTGATCTGATACCAATTGTTAAGATATTGAATAATATGCAAATATACTTAAGAAATAAACCAATAATAAACACCAAACCATTCACCAGAACACTCAACACAAGAATGTAGACAAAACTCTTGAGGTAGGATAACGCCATATATTAATCATTAAGGAAGGATAACACTCCTCAAGCAATGCTTGATACATTCACAATATTCTTCACTATTTGTCATTACATTGCTTACACTTCTTTATATATATCTCTCTATATCCTATGAACCTTCTAGAGAGCCTTCTCACATTTATTAGATCTAACTACCATAGTGTGCATTTATTAATATAGTGGACCTAGTCCACCTTACATTGAATGACCACATTCTCATATATCAAATGACTTCCACTAATAATACATAACCACATTCCCATTGGGTACCTACCTAGGTACCCCATATTACCTCCCTAGGTATATTACACCTTTTGGTACCAAGCATTGTGGAGACACAAGGATTCTTTTCATTTTTATGAAGTTTACAATGATTTTGTTTTAGTTTTCAAAGGATTATTGTTTGGTAAAGATACCCCCAGAATATCCGACTAGAAAAATAAATTCTTGGATAAAAAGGGGACGTTAGAGAAAATGGAAAATCACAATGTTATGAGGATTTTTGGTTCCAAGGAAAATCCCTTTTTTTCTTCCATACCATGTATCCAATAAAATGTTTATCACGAAAGTAGAAAGGCAATATAATTTCTGGATGCACTTTTTCCATGAGAAATGGAAAAAACAATACATACCCTTGCCTTGGAAAATTGGAGATTTTATATTCAGGAACATAAACAAAAACGATGAGTTTGTGAACTACTTCCACAATTTGAATCTGAAATATGATGAAAAGATAAAGGTGTTTGACCCTAACGAAATTTTCGTGGAACATATGCTGGAAGCAAGATTCAATAATTCATTTATTCATATTATTCTGAGTGAAGAAGAAGATAGTAAATTAGGCTCTCCTACTCACAGTGTTGGTGACTTGGAAACAATACTTAGTACTAATGAGTTCTACAAGCAGAAAGGAAAGGGTCCCAGCGAGAAGAGCACCTAGTCCCCAACAGTTACTCCTAAAACTACCACATCTCAGAGAAATGATCCAAGGACCCACCCATCTACAAAAGTTACCAACAATAGTTCAGGTTGAGGAGGAGAAAAGAATCCTCGTCTAGGAAAAATTGAGAGCTTGCACAAGCTTCCTCGTAGAAAAAAAAGGGAAAATGTCATGCAAGAGGAAGAAGACCATCACATAGAGAGTGAAATCAATAGCTTCTCCCTTGAATACATGGAGCTTGACGTAGATATCGAGAAATTTTTTCCCATAATGGATCAACCAGCTAACACGACCCATCATAATTCATCATTGGAAATAATTGAGAATGAGACCTTCAATGAAGAAGAATCATTTTCTTTTCAGAGTGTTGTCTTTGATAGGGAATCCAAGAAATTGATTATTGAAAAAGGTGACATGAAGAATAAGAAATAAATATCTCATTTATAGGTTTACCTAAGAGATACACAACCTTCCCATATTTCTAAAATTAACAGAGCAACCGGGGATGCTCTGGATGACTCCATTGGTGGTATTGAAGCGAAAAACACAAAATTAAAAGAAAGGATCAAGGAATTGGAAGACACCTTAATGCCTCTTCCAGTTCTTTCCAATCCTTTGACAATAGTCAGACCCACCACACCTAATGCTAAATTGAAAGGATCTTCAAGCCTACTTACATTGGCTAGAAGCTATGTAGAAAGAAACATTAAGAAAAGAATGGCATTGATCACAGGGGCATGGGAAATTTCGAAAAACATTGTTTCTTTTGGATCAAGGGTGCATGCCTTCCATGAGTATTTGCAAGCTAACCTGAATAATGAAGAAGGTTTTTACCTTGATGTTGTACTACCCTTTGGGAACAAAGTTTCCAACATGACAGAACTAAGGAGAAGAGAGGAGGATCTTCCCTCCCTAAGTCGGATAAAACAGTTGAATGCGTGTTGGAAAGAAAAGATAAAATTTTTGAATAATATTGTTCAAGCATGCAACCAAGCTATATTAAAGAGGGAAGAACTATTCAAGAGGCTCACAGAGATAATCTTGGCTGGAAGTACTAATGAAGTACAAGACCCCAAACTAATTCTCAACTCAATGTTCCTAAGAAAGCAATAGTTTGACAAACAAGTTGAGATTTTTAAAGAGTTGTCAGTAGAAAAGTTCTATGGCATACTTGAATATGATGAGGATGACATAAAAATTTGGCTAGTGGACTACTTCATGAAGAATCGAGACATTGAGGAAGAACTACATGGTATTTCCCTTGATTTGAGAGACTTGGAGGGAGAGTTATTCAACATCAAAATCCAGCATGAGATAAATGTGGCACCAATGAATAATTATATTGAAGAATGGTTCAATAAACAAATCGACAAACTGACCAACGATGGGAAAGAAATAGTTGAGATGGTTCATGTAACCATTAATAAAGACAATAAAAGGACATCAACAAGAAAGTAAAGAGAGGAGAGACCATCATAGTAAGTTTATGTTGATCACATGTTTCTTTCTTTATCAGTTCCTTCATCCAATTACTCCGCTTCTTTGACTAGAAAGGTTTAACCAAAGTCTGATAAATTCTATTTTCTTCTTTCTAGGTCTTGTTGTTCTTTATCACCCATCATCCTCCTTCTACAAGCTTAATTCTTTTTTATATTTTCTTTATGGTCTGTGGGATCCCCAATCCTAGTCGTTAAGAAAAATGCATTTTAAATTTCAAAGAATATGTAACAGACTATAATTTTGTTTATAAATTTCAAGAGAGCTATTTCGGGATCAATTTCGACTTTGATTTGTAACTCTGAGTTTTGAGTATAAAGTATTTGATATTGATCTATCATTATCTTTATTTGAGTTTCCCATGTGTCCACTCTGTTAAAGTTCTCTTATGGATGCGTATCATCTTCTTTTTTATTTTTATTTGATCAGAAATATTTAGTTTAAACTCTGATGGATGTGAGGAAATTTTTCTTCTTTTCTTTAAATGGGTGAATGTGTGTGGTTCTTGGTCTTTTCTCAAGAAATTTCTTTAAAAAGAAAACAAAAAATTTTCCTTTTATCTTTCTTTCAATCTTTATACTTCTTTGATTACTGCAACACACTTCTACAAAGTCCCATATTCTGAATATCTAGAATCCCAAGAAAATATTAAAGTAAAGAGGAGTATCACCTCTATAAAACACATGGGGGATTTATATCCTCGTGAGGTTTTCATTTCGGTCCTAACGGATTCAATTGTCAACATTTTTGGCAACCATACTAGGGAATGAACTGAAATTTGGAACCTGGTCTAGCATTTTTTTTAAAATTATATGACTTTGCCCCAGGATGATCAGTCCCACCTTGAAATTGGATTGAACAATCAGTGAAGCATCTTACACAAGCTATACAATCTTGTAATTATGACAGTCGAGACCCGTAAAGAATTAGAAAGGTCCTGATAGATCTTAGTCCAAGAAGAATAAAGAGAAATCCTCCAGAGACAGAGGAGAGACGAGCAACAAGACCAAAGAAACCAAAGCCTAGCTAGAGTAGCACAAGGACAAGGTTGAGATTGAAGCTAGACAAATACAAAGAACCCATTACCAGAAGAAAAAGCAAGCAACTCTTTATTCTGCGAAGTGAAAATCATATTCTTGAAATCTCTCCAGATATGGCAGAAAGAAATGAAAAACCACGAGAAGAGCCGCATGAGGAGGGACAAGTAGGTGGAAGAGATGCTGCAAGAAATAAAAAAAAACCTAAGGTTTGAAAATAGAAGAGTAATAAAGATTCCCCTTTGAATATTCTAGGTGATATTGGTTACTATTCTTCTATATTGTCTAAGTTTATTGACCCATGGTTCATGTCAGTTGGGTTTCCAACAAAGCCTCTAAAACTATGTGCCCTCCTGGTAAACTAGAAGGAAACACAACACACAAAATGCATTGCACAATCTCACCCGAGATATCTTTAATGGGTGGATTCAAGACTCATGTGTTTACAGCTTAGGATTGAGCATGAGATATGAGGAATGAATATCGAACCATTATTATAACTGTAACTACAATGTACTGTCGTTTGCGAATATGCGGTAAATATAACAACTCATTCATTAATCATAATAATAACTATTGAAAATATGATAAATATAAGAATGCAGTGACCACACAACACATATATTGCCGTGGTTCACCCCCTCCTGGGCTACGTCCACAAAGATTTGGATCTTGGCTCTTTTATTATGGTATTTCGACATCTACAACGTCGTGTTCTTTACAATCCTTCACCATCGGGTAAGATCTATATGAGCCGGACTAGATCGCACCAGGATCCCCAGCCTACGATCCAACCCTCAATATCTACTCCCGTTCGTCTTCTCTAGCTCAACAACTTGTACAAAATAGATCATGCAACAAAATAACTCATATCGCATCAACTCATGCATTACTAAAGAGACTCTTTCTACAATAACAACAATAGTCAGAGCTTAGAACCTATATCCCCCCTATGATACCTAAGTATCGATAGTTATACATTTTCGGCTCTTCATCCATTACAATACATTACCAAAACCCTAACCCTAACATCGTTAGGTCTTCCCTTGCATGCGCGCATGCTGTTCTTCCTTCCATCTATTGCTTTCCTTGTGCATGCTTTCTTTCCCAAAATCGCCTTGCTTTTTCGCATTGGCCTTCCTCCAATAGGCCCCCAACATTGACATGTGGCTCGTCCTGAGCCACCTAACCTTTGTGTTCTTCCTTGATCTCCTTGGTGATCGCCTAGAATTTTACCTTGAGCTCCGTTGCTTGTGTCTGCACCTGCACAGTGTTCTCCTTGAGTGTGTCCACTATCTGGACTGCAATTTTGTGACTGATCAATTCCATGCACTCTTCTTGGGTTTGTGATATATGTGTCTTAGCTTCTTCTGCCTGTGCCAGGAATTCTACTACCCTCTCTTGCAGAGGTTCCATTTGAGCCTCCCGATCTCGTTTCTATTTTCGTGCAATGCTGAGCTCTGCATGCAACTTCTTCATTTCCTACACCCCTTTGATGCATTTTTTGATTGACATTGTCTTCTTCCTCTGCTTGAGGTATTGGATCACTGCCTTGATCCTTTCTTCTTCTTTGTCCCACTTTTGGACCTGCTGATCCTCCTCTAACTTAGTCCACAACTGCGTTTCAATATCAAATAGGTCAGCTTATCTGCTAACCTGTTGCTCTATCTCCTGCAGTTTCATTGTTGCCTCATGGTTCCTTTACTCCTTCTCCATTGGTGGAGTAGTTGGTGTGAGATTCTCCTGGAGATTCTCGATCTCCTTCTGATATTAATCGATTTCCTGCACAATCTGATCAATATTTTTTGTTGCTGTGATTTCATCCCTCCGCGCGACCTGTGGAATATTTTCGTAAGTTCCTGCCACTTTCTTCTCCAATCCTTTTATGCGCTCCCTTTCCTCCTGGGTTTCGGATTTAGCTTGCTCATAAACTATTTCCAGCGCTTCACGTGTCTCTGTTGCCTTCTACAATTTGATTAAGTCTTTGTGTGCATGAGATTTTACCTCATGGTTTATGCTAACCTACAACTTATGGAGTGCCCTGGTCAGCATCCGCATCAACACTAGTTGGATTTGGCTTAAGTCCTTCAAGGGTGTTTGTCCCATGATCTCATCCATGCGCAACATATTGGGTGTGATGTGGAAAGTTGTGTTCGGGTGTGGTAATGGGTGGAATGGATCCCATTCTTCTACTTCCACTCTTTCCTTTGTTTGTGGTGATGATGGAGTTTTTCTCATGCTGCTAGATCCTACCTGCATTTCCTCGATTTTCTTGACGAGCTGCCACATGTCTGCCAACTCCTGTTGAATCCTATCTTTGTGGTGCGCAACATGGTCAAAATCCTTGGCTAGACAATCCTGGACCATTCAAGCTATCATCTCTCCATCGTCATTCGTGATCGTATACTCTGGAGGTGTTCTTAGTGCCTTCATTTTCTTGCATGCACCTCCTGTTTGCGTGGTTGTCCTCTTGTTTCCCATTAGTTCCTGTGAGTAGGGATTTTTTGTGGTCCCTTGCGTGGCCTCGGCATGTTCTTGTTGTTCCTTGGCCGATTACGTCTTATCGTTCTTCCCATTCAAGGTCCCTATATTTGTTGGCCCTTCGTTTGTCTGTGTTTTTTTTCCCTGGCCTGTTCTTCATCTCTTGGGCACTTGGTTTTCCTTTGGCTGGGTTTCTGCCTGCCCTACCTCTTCTTCTATTATTCTTTCTAGTAATTCTTGGGTGATGGCTGGAATCCTCCATTCATCATCCCATTTGCCGATGACCATGTCAATGTCACCCTCTATGATACAATAGTGCATCTGTAGCCATTATTTATCGGGATCCTTCTGCGCTTGTATCCACATTGTATGTCTTGTGGCCCTAAAGTTGGCATTGTCCCCATATTGCATGATAGCATCTAGTGTTATTCTCCACATTTTGGAGATGGATTCCCATAGGTCGCATAGGTATCCTTCAAATATGGACCCGTTCATCATTTTGTGACTAGCATTTGACATAGCCCTCAACAGTAAGTATCTTGCTCCCTGGTTTGGTTTGGGTCTGGTACAAAAAGTTACATACCTTGGTTCTTTCCATCCCATGAAGGCTATTAGTGTGATCAACCATGAATAGTGAAATTTCATGCCTAGATCCTGCTCATCCTTGTAGTCATCTAGGAATAAGTTCAAGAGGTACAGTGCCCATCTCACTATGGTGCCTTTTGCGCATTGAGATGCAACTGCAACAACCCTAGCTGGGACTTACTCCCTGCGACATTTTCTTAGCAGCTTGCAGGCTAAAATTTCCGCGCCTAATTGTGTTGCAGCATCGTTGATCCTCTTGATAATGATCCCTCTTGTCCCCCTTTAGTGTCATACTTTTTCTTCATCTCTTCTGCTAATGCTTTCTCCCTATCTTTATCATCTAAAAAGTGTGTAGGATCCATACCCCAAGATGGAAATCCTGTTATGCTCGCGATAATTTCTACGTCTATCGATATGAGCTTGTCCAACCAGATGTCCCCACCATGCATGAATACTAATAGTTGTTTGACGCACGTTGTGCGTACTAACCTCTGCCAAAATGTGTTTGGTCCAGCAGAGATAAAATTCTTTTTTTCTTCAACCCGATTTCCCATTGGAGTGGTTGATTAATCGGTTCCCCAAATGGATTTATGCCCATAGTCTCCATGTACACTCTCTTTGCAAGTTCCAGAAACTTGTTTGTGTCTACTATATCATGGTTCAAGTATTTGAGCTTCCCTATATCACCCAACAAATATGGTCCTACCTGTACCCCATCTAGTATATGCGGTAGAATGATTTATGCAGAAGGTTTCTTGCGAGGTGACTTGGGTATCTGTATCTTGTCTTTCTTTGGCAGTGGTGGTTGGCTCGAAGTTCCAACGACTTTCAGTTGTTCCTCAGTATGCCATTCCGACCAACCCATGATATCTTCGACTGTTCCTTGTTGTGGGTGGTTTGATATGGTCATTTGAGACTTGCCTAGATCAATTGCTTCTTCTAGGTTCGACTCCATTCCATTGACTTTTGGAGTTGCTTCAGTGTTCTCTAGTTGCACCTCCTTCAGGGTTTCTATGTCCTGGTTCAGCTGCTCCTGTACCTCTACTTGTATATCTATACTCATTCCCTCTGGTGTGGGCTATTGGGTTTCTTCCACTATCTGTGTAGGGTTCACCAGTGTTGTGTATGGAGATGGGATTTTGTTGACATTGACGATCTCAGATGGCTATTGTTCACCTTCTTCCAGCTGTACTCATGACCTGGTCTAAACTCTATTTTTTCGGGCAGTCTAGCTCGCTTCTGCTTTCTTTGGTGGTGCCATGGCAGTGAATGTCGAACGTGTGCTGAATGAAAATGGTTTTTGTAACCTCTTTGAACTCACTCTGTCCGTTTAGCCTCTAATGCTCTCTGTCTATTCTCTTTTCACAAATAGATAGTTTTCTCCTGCGTCCGTGTGTTGTATGGGCTTCCCATGAAGCTTGTTGAGGACACTTCCTTAATTATGGGTTTAGTGCACCTTAATTATGGGTTCAATGCACCTCCGATGGTTTCGTACTTTCCATTACTCTGCCTTTTTGTCTCCAGTTGGCATGATTAATGTGGTGTCCCATCAGTCCTTATTGTCCTTTAATTCAACTTAGTGTTGTCATGTTGTTCTACTTTTTTCGACTTTCCTTTTCTCGCTTGTTTCCCTTTGTATGTGATCATTTTCCTTCTCCTCGTCGAGTTTGTGTTCCTAAGTGTGCATGCCTTTTCTTCCCTCGGTGCTATGCACCTCTATTGGGACTCTTTATGGTTCTATTTTTTTTTACTACGCGGTGGGTGGTCGACTGTCCTTGTACAGCTTCAGTCAACTCCCATTGATCATCCCTCTTAGTTATGTGCCTGATAAGTCTTTTAACTATACAACTCCTCCATTTGTGATAGATTTTACCTTGTACGGTCCTAGCCAATGGATTATGAGCTTTCCTGGGTGTTGAATCGATTTGTTGTCATACATCAGTACTAGATCTCCTTCCTTGAAATTTTTCTTCTTTATGTGTCTATCATGCCAAGCTTTGTCCCTTTCTTTCTGAACTTGTTGGTGGAACCCTGCTAAGATTCTATCTTCCTCCATGGTCATTAACTAATTCATTCTCTCCTATATTGCGCCTCATTCTGTCATTTGTGTAATTTTTGCTACGCGCAAGCTTGGTACTAGAAATTCTAATGGCACCACTGCTTCTTGGCCATAGACCAGTTTAAATGGCATGTGCCCTATCAAATTTTTCCACGTAGTCCTTTAGGCCCATAATACTACTGGTACTTTGAGTTCCCAATCGTCCATGTCGACATTATAGATCTTAGTCAGCGCATTCTCCAGGATTTTGTTAAATGCTTCCATTGTGTCATTTTCCTGTGGATGATATGACGTGATCTTATGATGATGGACTTCAAATTCCTCAGTCATAGCACTAATGGTGTTGTTTATGAAGTGTGTTCCTTGGTCACTCATCAAAACTCTTGGGCACCCAATGATCCGAAATCGGATTCAGAAGCCTGACAGGGCATGAAAAATGCTCAAAAATGAAAGTGCTCTGAATCCGACGAAACCAACACCATTGCGTCCGTCTCGTCTTCCTGATTCTGGTGGTATATTTACTTTGTCAAACAGAGTCCGTATGAAGAAGATATTGCGTTCTGACCGAAAAGTCAAACAGGCAAAAACAATGTTGACTGGGCAGTCCGTACAGGACACGTGGCAGGTCCGTACAGGACACGTAGCATGTCCATACGATGACACATGGTAGCTTTAGGCAGTGACATGTGTCAGGCAGATTTGGCATTTTTGGTGTATGACTGGATCAATCCCGAGGTGGCATGTGTCACCACTGAAAGGGTGACACGTGGCACGGGTGACGTCAGCAGCTGACGTGGCATGATGACTAGACCGTACGACGAGCTGATGTGGTAGATGACGTGGGCAAATCAACGATGGACATGCAGCATATCCTGGTTGGTTGACATGGATGAATCATCGATCGACACATGACATGCATCGGTTGGATGTAAGGGTTCCACGTGGCACCCCGATTTTTGTCAATTTGGTCTATGAAAAAATATTTTGGGGTCCGAGGGATTCGAACCCTGGACCTTCCCACCGCAACGCCTTTGCAAGGATCCTCTGACCACTGGACCATCGTATGTGACTTGTTACATTAGTGGGCAAAAAGGTATTTAAAGTTGGTTTAATGTTTGATTCGACGGGGGGTCGGGCAGGGGCTTAGCCCCGACCCGCGGTCTTTTGGTTTATGCAATGTGACCTGGATTTTCGACCACCAAAAAGGGCGTGAATATAAACGGTTGGCGCAGTTTTAAAAATGGGGCGCGATTACATGTTTTAGCCGAGGTTCCATTGTGTGTGCACATTTTGTTTAAAACAGTTGTGTAACGGTTATGGGGTTAAGCCACGGGGTATGTTATGTTAAGCCCACAGTTCAACAATGCCATATGACCCTGTGCTGGAGCGAAAGGGGTGGCCCGCGCCAGCGCGTGGCCACATGGATGCATGTGACCGTTCCAAGAGGGGCGCGCGTTAGGCCAAAGGGGGCTAGCGCCCGTTTTTTTAACTATTATATAGTTATAAAGTGGGTTTTTCAACCACTTTTGCTAATTCTAATGTAATTAACCCATTGTTAATGATTTTTATCCATTTTTGGGGGTTATTAGACATTTTTAGAGCCTAAATTCGTGGAGGAAGTTGGAGATGGATAACCAACTTCCCAACTATTTAACCAAGGCCATTTTGAGGCCATGGAGACAGCTTTTGAGGGCATTCAGAGCAGAGATGCTGAGAAGAAGCCAAGTCAAAGCCAGTTTGAGGCAGAGCAGTTGTTGAGGAGAAGATGCTGTCGGACCATTTATGAGAGCTCCGGATGTCCGTTTCACGTGTCATTTTTTGTGCATGGTTTCAGAGATCTGGGCGAACATGACCAGATCAATCTTGTATCCATTTGGAATTGTAATGATGTACTATCGAGCTTTCAAACACAAAAAAAGAAGCCTCCCCCACAGAGAAAAGGCCTGGAGACGTAGGCAAAGTTGTGCCGAACTCCATTATCAACCTGTGTATTATGGTTTGTTGTCTTTCATTGCATTTCAGATCTACATATATGTATATGGTTGTATAATTCTTTTCTTTTCTCGTTCTTTCACTAAGTTTCTCAATGGTTAATTAATGCATGCAAATAAAAACTCAACCATAAGTCATTCGAAAAATCCTGACGGATCACCCAAATTGAGTGATCACTTGTTCAAATAAAAAGTGTGTTGTTGTTTCTGCATTGCAATGCTTCACTGGTGCGGCTTCTGCCCATATTGCTAGTGGGTTAATTGGTCCTACACAATCTATTGCCCATTTGTTGAATGCCTGCAATGATACTTGTGGTCGTAATGGCATCTCATCCCTTCTGTTGGGTTTTCCTACTCTTTGACAGACATCGCATCTTTGATAGTACTCCTTCGAGTCTTTGTGAATCGTCGGTTACCATAGTCTTGCACGTAATACCTTCTGCGCGGTATATTTGCCTACATAATTCCCTCCTTCTATTCCTTCGTGGGCTTCTGCTAAAAATCGTGGTCTTTCATGTTCTAACACATATCTTCGCAAGATTCTATATGTGCCCATTTTGTATAAGTGTCCTGCAATTAGTTGATAGTTGTCAGCGTGGAATACCGGTTTTTTCTTCTGCACGGTGATATATTCTTGCGGTGTAGTACCTTCGCTTAAGTATTGAATGATATATGTGAAGTGTTCATCAAAAATATGTACTGAAAATAATTGTGCCTATGGAAAGTTGTCTTCTAAATTTGTAGGTTCTTCTCCATTTGGGACTCTTGATAGGTAGTTAGGTCCTGCATTCTATTTCCGTGGCTTGATTATTACTTCAAAGTCAAATTATTGAAATAGTAGTAACCAGTGACAGATTCTCCCCTCCAACATTGGCTTGTTGACTAGGTATTTTAGGGTTGAGTGATCTATGAACATCTTAAAGTGTTTTCCCAATAAGTAATGTCTGAATTTTTGCAGTGTGTAGACCATAGCTAGGCCTTCCCTTTCTGTAGTGTTATAGTTATGCTATGAATCTGAAAACTTTCTTCTCGTAAATGCTATTGGGTGATCCAAGTCTCCCATTCCTGGTTGCACTAATATCGACGCAGTAACCATCTTTTCCTTCAGGGTATCCAGACCATGTTGGAACTCGTCATTCCATTGAAACTTTGTATTCTTTCTTAACATTTTTTCCATTGCTATAGTAATCTACGCATATCCTTTGATAAATTTCCTGTAGTATCCTGTGTGTCCCAACGTCACTCTTAGCTGACGGATTGTTTTTGGCGGTTGTAAGTTAACAATTACTGTGATCTTTGTGGGATCAACTAATAAACCTTGTTTGCATACTATATGGCCCAATAGTATCCCAAACAATGTTCTGAATATGAATTTCTTTATGTTCAGTGATATTTGGCACTGCCTACATCTTTCTAACATCAGGCGTAAAACTTATACATGGTCCTTCAACAAACTATAGACTGTCCAATCGTCCAAATATACTTCTAGGAACTGATGGATGAATTCCTTAAATGTCGTGATGACTACTCTAGAAAATATTGTTGGTGCATTCTTCAGTCCAAATGGCATGACTGTGTATTGGTAAGATCCCCATTCTATCAAAAACTTGGTCTTGTATCTGTCTTCTTGTGCTATCTTAATCTGATGGTAGCCTGAGAATCCATTAGTGAATGAGTAAGATTCGTGTCCAAATACGTTTTCCAACACTTCGTCCGTGAAAGGTGTAGGGAATGGGTCATGTAGGCATGCATCGTTCAACTTCCTCAAGTTGATGCATATATTGATCTCTCCTTGTTTCTTGTCTTGAACTACCATCAAGCTTCCATTATGATTCCTCAACCAGTTCTATGATTGTAGCTTTGAGCATCCTATTGATCTCAGCATTGAATTTATGCTTATATATTGGGTTTAATCTGTATGGTTGATGTCTGATCGATATCACTTCAGGTCTGAGTGGTATCTTCATTTCTCCTAGCTCTCCAACTATACCCTTCATCTCTGTAAACGTTTTGGGAAACAGGTCATTGTATTCACACAACAACTTTGTTATGCTTTCCACTATTTTCTCATCCCAATAGTCTCCAATGCTATCCATCTTGGGATTCTCGACTGTCCCAATGTTGAATTTATTTACTTTGATCGATGCGAGAATGAATTCTAATTCTATGGGTGGTCCTTCCACATCTCTTTCTCCTTCCGCTTCTTCAATTTGAATATCACGTAGATCGTCTTCATCCAGTGCTTCCTCTTGTACATGGTAACATAACAATAGTGCCTTGACTATCTGTTTGTTCCAATGTTGTTCTTCTAAGATAAATTCTACTTATGGTTCTTTGATGAATATCACTCCTCTTATCTGTGTAAGAGCGGAATATATGTTGGGGTTCTCATGCTCGAATGATAAAGTGACTATAAAATTCTATTGCAATGTTGTCTAGGTCATAGTTCCTTTGCGCAATTCCTGGTCTATATACCAATTCATTGGTATTCCCTCTAGAGTGTGTATAAAATGATGAGGCCATTCCTCTGTGGGTGTCAATTTCCACAATGTTCTATACTTCTCCAAGTTTTCCGTTGGTGCCCCTTTTCCATCATACTTCTGCTACTTGTTGTTTTTTGGTTATGTGCAAAACCTTATGCACAATAACTGCTTACATTGGTACCAATCTGTGATTGTCTCTTTGTGTGCACCCCACCATCTTGCGGGTGTGGCCTTGAGTGCTAAATCAATTGCTAACAGTCGCTGGTTATCTAACACTACATCTTCATACTATGTCAAGAATGTTTCCAAATCATTTATCCCATGGAAACTGGATGGTTCCCTTATTTTTATGCCTACCCATCTTATTGCGCGGTCTATTAGTGCACATCTTCTCGTGGAAACTTCGTGTAACCTTTGTTGCCAGTTCTCTAACCCGTTATTTGAATCTGTTGCACATGAAGTAATGCTCCACCAACTAAGTATCCCATCTGCAATTGGGTTTACGTAATCCTCACAACACGCAGTTGTTCTGTACAACTGACCAATTTCCTCTAAGTCCAAACAAGTGGGTTCTATGAACCTCTCCCCTTCCGATGGATCTAATGGCATAATGACCCTGTATTCTCCTGAGTCAAATGTCATTTTTCGGGTCTTCAAGTTGATTATGGCCTGGTTATCAAACGCCCAATCCAGACCAAGAAATGTTGGGTATGGTGTTGTGTCGTCCACGATTTTAATGACTTCGAAATCTACTTTAGTGCGCACTCCATATAGGTCTATTGTTACTCCTTTCAGTCTACTGATTGGTAGGACTTTGTGTTGGTTCTCCAGTTTCAATTGAATAGGTGAATATCCTAATGTGGGCTCGCCCATGCATTGCCATGTCTTCTTTGGTAATACATTTCCTTCAGATCCTAGATCCAACATGATGTCTCCCATGTTGAAATCTTTGATGTTGGCATTTAGTCTGAACTCCCTACTAGTTCTTCTCCTTGTATGTAGATGATTGATAGTTTTTGGTTCTAGTTTTTCTTATGTCTCGATGCTACATTTTTCTAGTATGTTTTGCAATGTTTTCACAGATGATGGATCATTTAATACTCTTACACATGATTGTAAAATTCCTTTGATTGTACTTACTAGTCCCATGGGTTGAATTTCCTTAGTATGATCCAATAGTGAGGGAATCTCGTACTCCGGTGCTTCCTTGTTTTGCTGCGTAGTTGAAGTTGACACTATGTCTTCCTTCCTAAATTATTGTTTGGCTTCTTTAAATATCTCTTTCTCCTTTTGTGTTTTGAACTACTTCCCTAGTTCAACGTTCTTTTTGACCCATTGGTTTTGTGTTGGCTCTTGTCAAACATCGTCGTCGCATGTTTTAGCTACTCCATGAGTAACTATATCGATATTTCATCCTTCATCCCTTGCTTCATCGGAAATCCCATGAAAATTTTGGTTTTTCTGGTTCCTCTTTTTCTGGATCTTTACTAGTAGTTTCAGACATTCCTCTGTATCATGGTCTGATGCACCACAATACATACAAGTTGTTGGTGGAAGTGGGCATCCTATTGCATAATGTCCTGGTTTTTGACAGTTATGACATACCATTGGTCCTCTCCCTCATCCAAAACCTCCTCTTACTCATCCTCCCCCTATGTAGCCTGCTCAATCTCCTCTCAGTGCATTATACTGAGGTGCCTGATTATACTACAAGGTATTTTACTGAGGTTGTGTTGTGTTGTACTGTCGTTGCATGTTATTATATGGTTTTTGCGCATTATTATACTGTTGCTACGCAGTGTTGTATGGAGTTGGAAATTGATTAAACTATGGTGTGGTTTTCCCAGTCATCATTTATGCCTATACTCTATATGCATTTGATGTCCTTTCTGTCATCAAATCCATGGTTCTACAATCTTTGTCATCGTGGCCCACTAACTTGAAAAAGGTGTAATATGAGCTCTTCAGGGCTGTCTGGTATTTATGCATCATCGTGCAGTGATAAGGGTCGTGACTCTATTTATTGCAGATTTCATACCATAGTCCTCCTATTGGTAATGGATTTGGCATTCCTACTGCCATATACTGTGTGAATGTTGGACATTTGTTCTTGTGGTGTCCTTCCATCCTGCATGTAATACACCAAATGACTTCTTGTTTTTCCTTGTTCTTATGCTAGTTCAGCTGAAACATTAGATTCTTCAAGTCCTCCTTTAGTTCTTCGATAGCTGGGTCCGTCTGCTGATACTGATTTTTTTCTAGTTGCAGGGTTTCCTGTAGATCCTCTACCTGCATCTGGAACTTTTTTTGTCCAAAGGGTATTTTAAGTGTGGGAGAAGTGAGTTTATAAACAAGTGCCAATGTTTCATATTGGTCATGATATATTTTAACTTTCCCTTCAGTCACTTGAATCTCTGATCAATATCCCATACAGACTCTCCTGGTTTTTGTCTTATTTCGATCATCTCATTCATGTACTTCTAGAACTCATTTATTAGTAACTTCTTAATGTTTGTTAGTGTCCTTGTCATCCCCGGAGCATTGTTTGCATATAAACTCATGTACCAGTCTAGTGCGCGGTCTCTTAGCGTAATCACTAACTGCACAAGTTTGGTATCTTCATCAGTGATCTGTTTTGCTTCCCAGATCTTTGCACAAATGAACAAAAGTTTCTTAGGGTCTTCTTCTGCTTCTCCTCAAAATTATGGTAACCTAATGGTGGGATCATGTCCTACCATTCTAAATGTTGAGCTATTACCTCCAGTTAGGATACTTGACTAGTGTTGCCTAAACTAGATCCCCCAGTTGTTGTTCCTTGTGTAGATGCAATTCCTACTATCTAACTGCTTCTTAACTTCAGTTGTTTAAATAGGAGTGTTATCTTTGGTGTATTAGGGGTTTATGGGTTCCACACTGACATTAATATGGATAGGATTTTTGCCTTCTCTTCTTGTTCTTGGACCTCTTGTCTTCCTCTCATATGTTGTGCACAAGATTTCCTCAATCTGCTCCACAGCCTGGAGATCCTCTACTTCATCCTCATCACTCACCAAGCCTTCCCTCATGGCTATGACTCTCTTCTTGTTATTTACCTTATATTGGTAGGGTACTCCGCTACATGTCTTTCCAGTTGTCGACATGATCTTCTTGATCTAGTCGTTGTCCATCATGATTGGGTTCAAGGGTTCATCCTTCTTGCCC
This sequence comes from Picea engelmannii, assembly GCA_009831015.1. Lineage (NCBI taxonomy): Eukaryota > Viridiplantae > Streptophyta > Pinopsida > Pinales > Pinaceae > Picea > Picea engelmannii. The sequence goes on from ML787257.1 coordinate 300,843, forward strand.
TTATCCTTTCCTCGTTCCATTCCTCCTCTTTCTACCAGTGCTTTCCCCCCTTCCCCCATGCACGTAGAGAAGTTTAGATGTCTGAATTCATTGGCAATACTCCTTTGTTATACAACAATATCTTAATAGAATTATACAGTGATCGAATGTACCTTCCTCGGGGTCCACGTAGAAAATATTTCTCCACCTTGTTGTATGATTTCTCTGTGTCGACTGCAAACTCTTTTATAAAACCTGCCACAATAATGTCAAGCCAAAAATCTATTGCATGGGTGAACTTGTTGTTTACCTGTTGTAACTGTTCAATCTATATTGAGGTCCACTCTATTTTTCGAATCCGATTCGTTGCATGGTTATCCTTCAACCTTAGTATCCACTCTTGCAATAGATGTGGAAAATCATAGAAAAATACTTCGTGTAAATCAGTAAACACATATTTCTCAAGATATTTGTGAGGTGTTAGTCTAGGGTTTCTATTGTCTTTTTGTGAAAACTCTAGCTCCTTATTTCTTAGCCAAGTTTTGATCTCTGCTTTTGTGGGCTTCCACAGTCTCAACATTCCCTTATAATGGCTCATTTCTCTCTTTCCTAACCTTTTCTTGATCCTCCTCCAACATATCTTCGACTTATCTCCTCTACTCAATCCTCTCCTGTTCCTACCACCAAAAATAGAACCATTTGTTGGTTACTATTCTTCTATATTGTCTAAGTTTATTGACCCAGGGTTCATGTCAGTAGGGTTTCCAACAAATCCTCTAAAACAATCAGCCCTCCTAGTAAACTAGAAGGCAACATAGTGCACAAAATGAGTTTCACAGTCTCACCCAAGATAGATTTAATTGGTGGTTGCAAGAATCATGTGTTTACAATCTAGGATTGAGCATGAGATATGAGGAATGAATATCGAACAATTATTATAACTGTAACTGCAATATACTATCATTTTTTAATACGCAGGAAATATAACAACTCATTCATTAATCATAATAATAAATATTGAAAAGATAATAAAGATAAGCATGCATTCACCACACAATACAGATGTTACCGTGGTTCACCCCCTCCTTGGCTACGTCCACAAATATTTGGCTCTTAGCTCCTTTATTATGGTATTTCTGCATCTACAGTGTTGCACACTTTACAATCCTCCACCATCGGGTGAGATCTATATGAGGTGGAATAGATCACACCAGGCTCCCCAGCCTACGATCCAACCCTCAAGATCTACCCCCCTTCGTCTTATCTAGCTCAACAACTTGTACATAATAGATCATACATCAAAATAACTCATATCGCATCAACTCATGCATTACTAAAGTGACTCTTTACAAAATAACAAAAATAGTCAGAGAGTATAACCTGTAGCCCCCCTATGATACCTAAGTATCTATATTTATACGTTTTTGGATCTTCATCCATTACAATACATTACCAAAACCCTAACCCTAACGTCGTTAGGTCTTCCCTCACATGTGCGCATGTTGTTCTTCCTTCCAGCTGTCACTTTTCTTGTGCATGCTTTCTTTCCCAAAATTGCCTTCCTTTTCTGCCTCGGCCTGCCTCCAACATGTGAGAAACGTGATCTCCATGTTCTCCCTAAGGGTACACTGAAGGAATTTTCTGGAGACAAAGCAATCGATGCAAAGAGGCACCTTCACTTATTTCTTGATGTTTGTGATTTTCATCGTGTCGAGTATGACAATGTCATGGTAAGGTTATTTCTACAAACCTTGTTGGCCTTTGACCAAGTTTTGTGGATTCTTGGTCATGTTTGACCTATTTTGGGACTTCGACAGGTTGTCGAAGGCGGAGTGCAAGTCAAAGCAGAGATCATGGGATCTCAACCCCTTTTTAAGGATTTTTGGGTTTTGGGATTATGTAACAGGTATGGGAATGTTGGCCCATGGGTTTACCCATGCTTAGGCTCACTTTTGTAATGTATATATAGAAGACTAGGTGATGTAATAAGGGTGAAGGTGATAAGTAGTGCTAAGTGCTAGAGATCTGATCTGCGTGATCAAGGGATTGTAAGAGTGTTGAGTGTTAAGTACTTGATTTGAGCATATTGTGTGAGACTTGCAGAGCTACATGCAAGCAATTGTAAGAAGGCTTGGTGTTGTGCCCTAGCTCGAAGAAGGAGGATCTGGAGGAGTGCGCACAGATCTCCTGTCTTCTACGGATAGGATTTTGATGCTATGTTCCTGTAAGAAGCTTGAACGAAGATAATAAAGAATAAGAGTTGGTGGATGTAGCCCCAAGGTGGGGGTGAACCATGTACATGATGTGTTGCTATGATTTTTGTGATGTGTTGATGTGTTTATGTCTTTACTTGCTAAGTTCTTTGATATAGATAGATAGGTCTATTTATGCTTTGTGCTAATAATGTATATGGATGTTAGATATGTCCTATGTGAATGTTATTAGTGCTTGAATATGCTAGATCTAATCTACCTCTCTATGATAAGTTCTTAGATACATCAGATCTAGATGAATGATGTGATGCTCTGTTTTTTCCGTGGAGTAGATAATGGTCAAATATTGATGAACTGTTGGTGCTAAGTGCTCTGTTAAGTATTAAAATCATAGATCTATGTCCCAGCTAAGGTTGCATACACATGAGTCCTACAACCACACCTACCTCTACCTCGGGTGAGACTTCATCTGCTTCGCAGGTGTTTTCGAAAGAGCAGCAGTTAGGGTTTTGTTGGTGCATTGTTGTAGCGTTGAACCCTGGGTCTTCCCTTGTGCCAACAAATGGTTTCGTTGCCAGGACCTGAAACTGTGATTGCTGGGAACTAAGGAAGAAGAAACTTTGTGCAAAGATCCGACTTGGAACTGTGAAATCTCTGTGCGTATATCTATTTCCCTAGTGCGCAACATTCCACTTGACCTATGAATTTATGTGCCAAGAAAAGAGGTCAAATCTAAAGAAAAGAGGTAAGATCTGGAAGCCCTGTACTCTGATAAAGGTAAGAATAGTGAAAAGTTGTAGATTTTAAAGCTTTGTGTTCTATAGAAGTAAGATAAGTGGAAATTTTTGTTTCAAACAGTATGGATCTAGGTATGTTTAATAGATTTTGTTCTAGCTTGAAAACTAGGGCACTAATACATGAAAGAAGGTTTGATATGCGTAGATCTGATAAGAATAGTGAAATATATGTTATACCTATTCATAGAAAGAATGTTTGGACTAACAAGTGGATGCAGGATCCTAGTAATAAATGTTTGCAGGTTAGATACTATGATCCTAGTGTGCAATACAGGAAGAGATGGGAATCATTTAAAAGAAAGAGAGGATTAACCCTCTATGACAACTGCAAAAAATTGGGACATCTTGCTAAGGAATGCCTTGGGAGAAGACCTAGTTGTCTTTGTTGCAAAGCTATGGACCATGAAGTATTGAATTTCCCTAGAATTGTTGTTAAGCTTGAAGGATTGAACATGAGACAAGAAAACCCTAAGACAGATCCATAAACTACGATTATGGCAGAACCCTAGAAAGAATCAGAGAAAGTATTGCTACAGATAAAAGAAACCCTGAATGACCACCGACATGTCAGCTTATCAGAGATATTCAAAGAAAAAGCATGCATAGAAGCAATAATAGGAGACTTCAACATTGACGATGTTCTAGATGAGGAAACACAGGTGAAAATCATGACAAAAAGAACTTGGGAACTTTTAGGGAAGCCTGTTATAACTCCTTCAGTGGGAGGAATAGGGATATTTAGAGGAAATCTGATAAAACTATGTGGAAATCTCACCCAGATACCTATGCATGCCAATGGGACTTCGACATAGGAGGATTTAGAGATTGTTAAATTTATTGAGAACAACACCTAATTTACCATGTTACTAGGAAGACCTTGGATTGAAAGAGATTAGACCAGAAGGAAGGAGGAAGAAGAAGTTTTAGAGTAGAAGAAGAAAGAGTTAAAATATTTCATGACTAGAAGGATCCCACACTTGATTGAAGAACAGGAGAAAAGATCGAAGCTATTTAACACCAGAGACCCAGATGTCGAAGTTGCAAGAACAATAGAAGACCCACAGAAGATTGAAGTACCTATTCCAAATAAAGAAGAAGTATCACCCTCGAATCTTAGGAAACAATCTCAACAACGCAAAGTAACTATGCCAAAAGCAGATAAGAATCATAATGGAAAAGGAATACTGAGACGAAGCTCACTGGAAATAAGGCCAAAAATCTAAGTAAGAAGAGAGATAAGATCAAAAAGTTACAGAAGGTTCTAGAGGGAACTTCGCAGAAGGAAAATTTGCAAAATTGGAGCTTCGTCGGAATATCAGAACAACATCACATGGCACTTCACCATGGCGAAGCAATATAGTCGTTGGGAAAAATATAACCGTTCTGCCAACCCTCCGAATGGGTAGAAAGGCATTTATGGTTCGCCATCAGACCGTTGGACTGCACCATAATGGACATAACATAGTTAATGAAGTCTTCTCACATGTTGCAAGAGATTTATTTCCAAATTATCTATTTACCCCGTCACGCCATGCACCGAGAATAATTTTGATAACCGTGAATCTGAAGCTCGCAAACTCATTGATTTTACACAATGATCATTGTGTTATTTCCCTCTACCCCATTGCAGTGTCTAAGTTACTCCTCGAACCCGAGATTTTCAACCTCGAGCATGTATGTCAGATGAGTTCAGCGCTGCAAAGAAAGTTTTCGAACAAGTTCTCATCAACCTCATGACTGAAAGAGTAATGTCGATGTCTGCAGGTGTACAAGCTTCATCGATGAGAATAGTGCAAGCCTCTTCATCGACTACTTGCGGAGCCAGACCATCTCGACCATCAGCAGAAAAGAGAACCAAGCACAAAAATGACCTAGAAAATGTGGAGCTAATTCCAACCATATTGCCTGATTACGTCCCGCCTCTAGCTGGCGCGGTGAATAGTGATACTGTTCCATGAGATTTTGAGTACACCATAGTTACTGTGTACCTCCCAAAGGGGATACGCGTAGTCCGAGCATACCAAGAAAAGATTGCAGCATTCAAGTTCAACAACTTCAACCTCGGAGATTCCAAGATCTATGGTATGCTCACCCTGTATAAATACCTAACCAGAACGAAGGGGAAGAATTCAAAGATAATTCCCCAGCTTTGGACGATGAACCTCGCGCAGTCCACCCTACTAAATTTCATGAAGATCCCACACTTTGGAAGACACCAAGAAGTCAACGCATGTGTCAAGTTACTACTGCCATGTTACCATGGTGGCTACTTATGGTTATACCATTGTATTACAGTTGACCCAACGCTAATCCATAGGATCACAGGACTGAGTATGCAAGGACCCAACCCGAAGGATATTTATCCAAGAAAATCCACAGATCACACGCTGGCACAAAAGATCAAGGATACATATGGAGATTTTGAGAAGGGAACAAGGGGATAAAAGGTAACTTCCATCCAAAGTGGCGTAGTGTGCCTAGCATGTCAACTGATAGCTAGAAAGTTAGTAAGGAAGAATGGACCTACGTAGGTCACCAGCTTTGTCGTTGACCTCACAAGGAAGTGCGCGGAAGGCCTATAGATGAACTGGGCGAAGTAACTAGTTAACCAATTGGAACTAGACTGTCGAGAAGCACATGATCAGGGTTATGAATTTCATTTCAGCTGGCTCCTGATCCTCATTGCATTTGTTTCCTGGGAGATGCCAGAAGGTGCGACCTTCCCAGACATAGAGTCGTTTGAACTGCTTGTTGTGAAGTTCTCTACCCTTTGGTATTCAAGTGATATGAACAAACAGTGGTAGTTGAATGTTGTGTTTCATACATATTACCTCCAGCTAAAGAGAGCCATCAAAGTTGAGCCTCACATGACTTCAAACACCTTATAAAGGTTCAGACCCCTGATGAAGTTCAGTGTAGATCGACACTTTGTCTATATTACAACACGAGCAGATGAACATAAAGAGAAGCTCCAATCATATTATAAACTTACAGAAGAATACCTTGAGGAGATCACTAAGGAATGGTCCTCTGACCTCCTTATCCCCACCAACCCTGCAGAGATATCTAATATTAACAGCCCAGAGGACACTCATAAAGAACAGAATACACCTGAAACCAGTAGACAGAAGAAGAATGAGGAGGTCCAAAATTTAAGCAGCACCTCAAGAAAGATTGTTTCATCGTCACCTAACCGAGGGGGTGATGATGAAGTAGAAGTTGAACAGAAGCCAGGCGAAGTAACACAACCCAAAGACAAGGTTGACCCCTTGAATAAGAGGAAGGTTTCTCCCTTGAAGCCTTCTTCCTAGAAGAAATTGAAATCCACCATGACCAAGATGCAGACTTCCCTCACCTATGATAATTTTGACTTCATCATAGCAGCCTTGAATGATGCCTCACTGGAAATAGTAGAGAAAAAAGAATCCAAGTAGGAAAAAATGTATGGTATAATTCAAGTTTAACTTCGAGGGGTACAACAAACCCTTCAGTCTAGCCGCGTAGCCTCCACTGCACCCCTGCCATCGGGAGAACCAGAGTTGGGAGATGAGTCAACCTAACTCCATTGACTAGCTGATACAGTCAAATCTTGCCTTCAATGAGCACAAGAAGAAATAGAACAAGCCACCCAGGCCTTGAAGCAAGTGCAAGGCATACTTGTAGAACAAAGCAGTGCTGCAGAATAGGAAAATATTGCTCTCCAAGTGAAGTTCGATGAAGAAAAAGCATAGATGCAACAAAGAAAAGAACAATTGCTCGCAGAGTAACTTGAAGTAAAAGAAGCGGTTAGTAGAGCACTTCGCTCTATGACAGTCTTAGAAATAAAGGCAAAGGATCAAGTCATGCAACAAGTAGAGCAACTCGTAGAATTTATCTAGCAGCTACAACAATCCATAGTAGACATAGATCTTCGCATAGTGCCCGAGACTCCACAGGATGTAAGGGATCAAAGAGAAGCAACTGCCTGGAGCGCAGTTGAAAGAATAAAGGCCTTTTCCATGGAATGCAAGCAGCTGAGTAATTGAAGTGCCCAAACATATGAGCAACTCACTAAGAACTCGAAATTGTAGGCAATGGAGCAACAACTCCAGGAAGCAAAGCAACAAGCAGAGACAATACAGGTGCAGTTGAAGCCCCTGTCAGCTGTGGAAAGAATGAAGTGATCCCAAGAGAAATGCACCACCCAACAACAGATCCACACTATCTAGAGAAGAGTTATGGAAGTAACTCAGAGGCTCCAACCTGTACAAGATAAGGCTTACCAATTGTTCATAGAGGTCGAAGGATGAGGAGAAGAACTGGAGTAGGTTGTCACTGTAGTTGAATAGAGTTTGGAGGGACCTGTCAACGATGTAGTCATCCAAGAGTTCGTTGAATAGGAGGTCATGGAACAACAACAAGTCTAAGCAACTCAATCAACGTTCAAGGATTTTGAAGTAGAACGAACCATACTAGAGTGACTCGAGACAAAACACAGGTGAGTGTTGGGGGCATGTTGGCCCTCGACCAAGTTTTGTGGATTCTTGGTCATGTTTGACCTATTTTGGGACTTCAATAGGCTATCGAAGGTAGAGCACACGACGAAGAAGATATCGAGGGATCTCGGCCCCTTTTTAAGGATTTTTGGGTTTTGGAATTATGTAACAGGTATGGGAATGTCAGCCCAAGGGTTTACCCATGCTTAGGCCCACTTTTGTAATGTATATATAGAAGACTAGGCAATATAATAAGGGTGAAGGTGATAAGTAGTGCTAAGTTCTAGAGATCTGATCTATGTGATCAAGGGATTGTAAGAGTGTTGAGTTCTAAGTACTTGATTTGTGCATACCATGTGATAATTGCAGAGCTATGTGCAAGTAATTCTAAGAAGGCTTGGTGGTGTACCCTAGATCGAAGAAGGAGGATCTAGCAGAGTGTGCGTAGATCTCCTGTCTTCTGCGGAGTAGGATTTTGATGCTATGTGCCTGTAAGAAGCTTGACTGAAGATAATAAAGAAGAAGAGTTGGCGGACGTAGCCCCGGGGTGGGGGTGAACCATGTACATGTTGTGTTGCTATGCTTTGTGTGATGTGTTGATGTGTTTATGTCTTTACTTGCTAAGTGCTTTGATATAGATAGATAGGTTTGTTTATGCTTTGTGCTAATAATGTATATGGATGTTAGATCTGACCTATCTGAATCATATTAGTGCTTGAATCTTCTAGATCTAATCTACCTCTCTATGATAAGTGCTTAGATACATCAGATCTGGATGAATGATGTGATGCTTTGTTTTGTCTGAGAAGTAGAAAGTGGTCAAATATTGATGAACTGTTGGTGCTAAGTGCTCTGTTAAGTATTAATCACATATCTATGTCCCAGCTAAGGTTGCAGACACCTGAGTCCTGCAACCACCCCTACCTCTACCTCGGGTGAGACTTCATTTGGTTCGTAGGTGTTTTCAAAAGGGTTGGTAGTTAGGGTTTTGTTGGTGCATTGTTGTAGCATTGAACCTTGGGTTTGCCCCTGTGCCAACAAACCTTATCGGGAAGAGAGTATAATGGTATATGAAATTACCCAGTAGATCAATTCACTCATTTAATGACCTCGAAAACATGTTCCTGACTATGTTCGCCCCTCCAATTATTTATCATACCCTTTGTTATCGGACTAATCGGTAGGTGTAGACACTCACAGATCTCCCTAGATCCACCTGGATCTAGAAAAAAACAGGACAGGACATGACTCTTTCCCTAATTTACGACCATTGAATTAGCTAGTAAGGAGGAACAAGTGACATACCTTTGTATCGCTTCCTTAGGTCTCTGTTGCTCCTACTTCGCTCCGATGCTCTCTTGAGGTCAAGACCAAGACAACAAAAACCAACCAAAGTGAATAGAGAAAAATGTATTCAATCATCAACTTCTATGTATGATCAAGGAATTACACAATAAAGTAAGAATGACTTTATGGGAAAGGGACATGTCGTTGTATCATATTAATTGAAAGTAGAAGATCCAATTCCTCTTTATAGACCTACTGGATTCTCCAAGCTTCTGTTCAAGCTGGGTTCTTCACACAATTCCTTCACCAATTCTTCAATTAATCTTGCTTAACCTTTTCCATGAGAATCCTTTCGATATATAGGAGAGGGTGAGATGGTTACATGGATGAGAATGATCCCACCAAATTAGGGAAGCTAGTAAAATGACAACCATACGAATGCCAACCCATTTTCTAGAAGATCCCCTTCTAGAACCCTCGAGACTTCTTCTCTTTTCCAAGCTTGAAAACAAGTTCACACCCTATGTATAGAGCACAGTGCGAGAATTTCGCACCCTAGATGAAGGTGGCCTACGAGAATGGGTCATTCTCGCACCCTAGGCTATAAGCAGCCTACAAACTCACTTTGAAAATATGTTTTCTGGAAGGAGATAAACGCCACTTTTCTCAGGAGAAATTTCTTGTTGGGAACCTGAGTACACCATTTGTTAATACATCACCAAAATGACCAAAATCATGTGTAACAGAATGCCCCCCAAAGTATGAGGCCAGAATCAGTGACAGCCGAAATACTTTGTAAACTGCATGTATGTGTCGGAAACCAGGAGCGCACCTAATCGGAAACCTACAAACAACCAAGCATCTACAAAATATCATACTAGTTCTAAGGTAGGCATTCCCATACTCAGATCATAGACAGATGACATCATAAACATAGTTCATGGCCACCAATCATACACCGTGGATCCATGCCATCAATATATCACATAGCCACCAAGAATCCACTGTGGATCTATGCAAGAAAATTCAAATTAAGACAACACAGCCACGAGACATACAAAGTGGATCTATGTATTAGCAAATTAAACATATTCCATCGCAACCCGGATCAAGGAGATGAGATCCAGGGTCTTCAATCTCATCACCTGAAAGTACGAATCTAACCATGTGATTACATGTGCTGAGGTCGAACATGGTAGAAACCACTTGATTATCGGTCATTGATGAAACCGTTAACAAGTGCGAGGGAAATCACCATTAATGTCAATGACTTCCAAGGTACACTAGTACAATCCACCAAATGTGAATAAATGAGATGAGATCAAACATTTGATGAAATCTCTCGATCAGGAGTCCATGATGAAAACCCATTGTCGAAAGCGAGGAAACATGCCATTGAGGCATGCAAGTTCCAAGGTACCAAATAATTTCTAAGTCTTGTTTTTGGATAATGAGCTGGATTCGAAAGAACAAAACTCGTCACAGGAGGGCCTTGATGTATCCCCCATCAATGACACGAAACGAGTAACAGATTTTGAAGGTGAAACAGAGTATGATGTAAGTTGGACTGGACATAGGGAAGGCCAAAATAGAGAGAATGGACAACTGTAGATGGCCGACTCAATTTTGGATGAACTTCTCTTGAACATATGAATGAAACGACCAATGATTTGGCAGCACTGACTCAGAGACAACTCAGGATATGACCCTATAGCAAGTCGAATGAGAAACAAATGGATTTCCCAAACCAACTTCAGATAATGAATAGGTGGGGTGTCATGTTCAAGAGTGACACTTACTACCAATAATATGAATACGAAAACATATCCCTTTCCCAAATTTCCCCCCACCATTTATGGTAAGTACCTCTTTATTTTTACGCAAGCTTGAGGAGGATAACATATGCTTGTTGATGTAAGCTCATCCTTCGGATGAGTCCTTCGGAGTATGTTTAACGAACCCTAGGAAGGAATGGTTTGGTCCCATTACGGGTCTTTCGATGTTTGTTTAATGAGTCCAAAGATAGAAAACTCGAAGGTTTTTCATGATTATAGAGTCTGGAAAAACAGTCAAAAGAGAACTCTCTCAGTTCCTTTTTCGTAAAATAGTCTAATGAGACCAAAAAAGAGATAAATTATCGCCCAACAGATGCTTTCTTCAAATACTTTAACGAGCGTGAAAATAGCAAGATCGCTCGACAATCTTTTCATGTTTAGAGAGTCTGAAAATGGCTTAAAGAGGACTCCAGGGGATTCCTTTTTCATATAACCTTGTTGAGCCCAAAAAAGTGATAAAAGTGTGCTCGATTATGTTCTCATATATTTTCGAGCGTGAGAACGGACAAATACCAAGCTCGAGGTTTTGTGCAAAAAACCATTAAAAACAACTTAAACATGCGATGAAAAAGAGAAAAAATCTGTATCCCTGTGTATGGACATCGAAGTCGTCATGTCTGCAAAAATTCACACTCATAGAGGTATTAGGCATTAGGTTTGATAAATAAAACAATTACAAAAACCAATCAAAATGGTAAAAAGTAAATATAAGTGGGTAAAAGTTCTTTTTACCATAGTCATTGTAACTTTGCTAAGATTTTAGCCCAAAACCCCTCTTTTTCCCTTGAAATTCGGCACTCGATTGTGGAAGGTACGAACAACCATTTGGTGAACTGTCTCTGGCAGTGAGGTAAACCCCTTGCCTTCTATCTTTTCATGGTTCAATTTTTAATTTTCATTGGTAAATTTCAAGTTTTTGAGCTTGTTTTAGGGCTCAAATTTGCGCTCAGGCATTCTCGCGGGCCAACCACACAGGACCTGCGAGAATGCATCATTCTCGTAGGTGGCCCCAAAGGCACCTGTGAGAACCTCGCACTGTGCCAAAGGGGCACCTACGAGAACCGCAAAGTGAAAAATTTCTTTAAAGTTTGCTCAATGAAAAATGTACCAAGTCTTGAAGAGAGTTGCTGACCTTCTTCTTATGGTTCTTATGCAGGCATTTGGTTGTCACCATGGTTCTGGAATGGTGTGAAAGAGAGCATGAAGAAGATGATGCTATTTCTGGGAATAACCTGGGAACTGTTGTTGCTTTGCGAGACTGTGGTCTCCTGAAATTCTTCTGGATCCCGGGTATGAGGGCCCAAGTCAGGCTGTTGGAGTAACTCGTTCATATGTGGGATGTGGAAAAACAAGTATTCCATGTGGGGGTCCACACATTGTCCTTGGATATCGAGGATGTTTATTTCTTGAAGGACTGTCATGGCATGGATACCATGCTAGCTTGACTAGTAGCCGAGGTGGTGGGTTGCCTATGAGTGAATATTGTCATTTGTACTATGTTCCAGAGGCGGAAAGAAGCAAAGGAAAAGTGGCTATTTGGGGGGTCTAGGATTTGACCCTTCGCACTATTTTGTTCACCATTTCCCGTATGGCTAGGAGTGTTGCTCCACACATGGCTCTCCAGAGCTACTTTCAGTACGCCATAGAGTGTACTGAGCCTCGGGTCTTTAGTTGGGCAGATGCAGTCCTTCGTAGTGTGAAGAGGCGGTTGACTAAATGCATAAGAGGTGACTTGAAGCAATATTGATACGGGTCATTGTTGGTGTCCTTCTTTCTTGAGAGGGTTCCCTTGCTGAGGTTACAGGTTGAGTGGGGTTTATCGGCTCCAGAGGATCCGAGGATGTTGAGGTGGTGTAACCTCGTGGCCCGAAATGTGGCTGGACCAATCATCAAATACAATGATTCCTTCTTTGACTGGTTGTGACCACAGATGTTGATGGTCGATGATTATGCCTATGTCGAGTTGGACTTCCGAGGGGATTTGGACTTGGTCCTGCCCGAGGGTGCTCAGTGGGGAGATCTCGGTAAGAAGTACACATTTTTTACTTTTTAAATGTTTTTTTGAATTTTATCATATGCAAATGTTTTTATGTTTGTCCAAGGTCTAATTACAAAAATTCTTTTTTGATGACACAGACGTGGGGCCTTATCGACCTCCGGGTACTTATCCTATTCAGTGACGAGGAGATGTGGCTCCAGTGCCATGATGGGACACTGAAGATTATGAGGCAGTGGAACAAAACTTAGAGGGTTTGACTGCAGACATTCCGGACATGCCTCTTGGAGAGGTCCCGCGACATTATCAGCGTCATACAGTGGGCGTATCAGAGTAAGTTGGCTGACTGCTCCGTAGGGTTGCCCGGGCAGTCGTGTTTTACCATGAACATCATCCATGACGTTACTTTGTAGAAGCTATGAGCTCCAGATTTTGAAATTTTGGTCCTCGGACAAAACTTTTTGTAAAAAACTTTTTGATCATTATATATATATACGGCTTCTACCGGCTTATCTTGTGTTGTGTGATACTTGTGATGTGATTGATTTATAAATGACCCAAATGTCTGTCTAATACATAGTTAGCTAATGCATCAGTTAATGTATTTAGAAATCTAGGAATATGCTGATACTCAATATAATCAAAATAACGTTCCAAGAGGCGAATTCGCAAATATACCCTTAACAAAGTAGGACTTCGAATAGCATAGACATTACTTAACTGTAGTACTACGAGCTACGAATTGAGTCACACAACCAAGTGAAGGATACCATGTGAGATAGCATCAATCAACAATTTAATAATGATTCTATACTCTGCAATATTGTTGGTTGCACGACCGAGGCACACACCTCGTAGAGTGATGAGTTCGTTTGTAGGGGCGTAAATTGCCCACACGGCAGAAGCAAGGTTCTGAGTACTACAGCTAGCGCCAATGTGGGGTAGCCAATGTGGGGTAGCGAAGACTCCGACATCTGAAATCAAACACAATGTAACATAAGGGCAGAGACCAGATAACGAAAAAAGAATACTATAGTAACACACAAGAAGTATGATACAATAAAATACAAGTACTCGTGCACAAATGATCTTATGCATAGTACTTCCTTAAGTACAACCCATTTATGGGTTCACTCAAAGGGATACCGTCGTAATATACTAACTCGTAAGCTCATTTCTCCAAAACTCGTCTAACGATATAAGGACCTTGCCACATGGCTTCGAATTTTCCATCTCCTACCATATCTCGATCTTGTTCATAGAGGAGAACCAGATCTCCTTCGAAGAAAACGTGAGGCTTGACATGTTTGTTATATTGGGCCTTGACACTTTTCTTCTGGGCTTCTATGACTAGGGTAGCGTCGTATCAAGTTTCGTCTAATCACATGAGATACAACAGACGTTCTTCCTCTGCAGAAGTGTTTGGTAGGAGTTCGACAGCTAGTTTTAAAGAGGGTATTTTGCATTCAATCGGGAGGATGGCTTCTAGACCATAGACTAACTGGAAAGGTGTAAACCTAGTAGCGGACTTAACGGATGTCATGTAAGCCCACAATGCTAAAAACAACATTCTGTGCCAACTTGTTTTGTGAATCCCTATCATTCGTCGAAGCATGGTTATGAGAACTTTATTAATTGCTTTGACTTGGCCATTGGCTTGTGGGTAATAGGGCATTGAGTTTTCATGGTGAAGACCCAACTTTTCAGTGAGTTCAGACATCATGAAGTTTCTAAAGTGGCTACCATGTTCAGTGATGATAGCCTGAGGAACACCAAAATGATCTATGATGTGATTGAAAATAAATAATGTTGCGGTCTTTCCAGTATTGTCAAATTTTGGCATCGCCTCGGCCCATTTCGTAAAATAATCTACGGCTACAATAATGTATCCATGCCCCCTGGCTGAGTGGGGGTGACATGTCATGAAATCAATACCCCATTTCACAAAGGGACCAATGGAGACCACAGGGTGAAGAGGAGTGGGATGTGAGCATATCTTATGATTATAGGTCTGGCAGGCATGGCATTTTCGGACGACAATTATGCAATCGTTAAATAAAGAAGGCCAAAAATACCCTGCTCGAGAGATCTTCTGGGAAGTAGCATACCCATACATATGACCACCACAGGCTCAAGAATGGCATTCATTTAAGGCTTTCTTGGCTTTGTCGAACGTGAGGCAATGTTGAAAAACTGAGTCAATCCCATGACGATAAAGAGTATCCCCGAGGATAATATATTGACGGGCTTGGTAGAGTATTCGACGTCGGTCAGTACTGGACTAATTGGGCTAGAAATTTTGGGTTTGGAGATATATGATGATATCGCCATAAAAAGATCATCAGAACTAATTAGGAAAAGGGATTCATCAGGTAATGAATCGACTGCTACATTTTCCGTTTCAGAGTAGGGAAAGTCGCATATCAACTCGAAAAACACTAAGGACTTCTTGGACTTAGCTCGTTCAAATTCCAAGTCAAACTCCTGGAGGATCACGATCCATTTGGAGTATTTTCCTCCTATCAATTGACGCGTGAGAATGTGTTGCATAGGGTTGCAGCTAGAAATTACCGTAGTCTTGCGAGAGAGGATATAGTGCTGGAAACATTGAACTGCTTGGACAGCTGCCAAGGCCAGTTTTTTGACATGTAAATACTTGGTTTCTGTAGGCGTTAGACTTTGACTCAAGTAATAGATAACATGTTCATCATGAGAATCATCCTCTTGGACGAGAACCATAGAAATGGTGTAATCCGAGGCTGCGAGGTAGAGGAAATGATCGTGACTGTAATCAGGGGGAAGAGAAGTGGAGCACATGTCAGGGACAGTTTCAAAGCTTCGAAGGATTTGTTTGTGATGGTATCCCATGCAACTCAGACCCCTCTTTGAGTAGTCGCATAAATCCAAGAGTTATCTTAGCGTAGTTTGGGATGAAACGACGAAGAAAGTTTGCTTTCCCTTGAAAACTTTGTAACTAGCGAAGTGTATAAGGAGGAGGGAGATTGAGAATCACCTCAACCTTTAAAGGATCTACCCTAATCCCTTGATGTGAAACAATAAAGCCTAGAAGTTGACCGGATTCTACGCAGAAAACGCATTTGTGAGGATTCAAGCGTATATGGTAAAACCAACAGCGGATGAAAATGTCTCGGAGGTGGATTGGATGATCGACTTGGTGCATGGAATGAGCAGGTAAGTCATCAAGATATGGTTGCACGATGTGCTTGATATCATGGAAGGCATAAGACATAGCGCATTGAAAAGTTGTGCCAGCGTTCTTCAGACCGAAAGGGAGTTTTTGATAGGAGAAAGTGCCCCAAGGACAAATGAAAGAGGTTTTGTGTTGATCCTCGGGAACAATATTGATTTGATTATATCTGGAGAAACCATCCATTAGAGAGAATATTTTGCTTCCGGCACAATCGTCAACAATCTGATCGACGAAGGGGGTAGGAAATTTGTCTTTAGGACAATCTTTGTTGATATCCCTATAATTAACACATACGTAGATTGTGCCTTGTTTCTTGTTGACCGAGACAAGATTGGAAACCCAGTCAGTGAGGGCCACCGGGTAAATAAAGCCAGCTTTGAGAAGTTTCTCGACTTCAAGCTTGATAGTAGCCGCTTTACGTGGGTGAACTAGATGAAGGCATTGTCGGACGGGTTTAGCGTCTAGGTATGTCTTAATCTCATGTATCATAATGTTGGGGTCGATGTTCGACATTTCTTCATAGCTCCAGGCGAAGACGTCACGAAATTCTTTGAAAAGTGATTTGTAGGTGACAATTTCATCAGGGGAACACAAAGCTTCGATATGCACATTTTTGACAATTTCAAGTTTGATGGATATGTCGAGGGGAATAGTGGGTGGGATATTTCTTAAGTTCCCTTTGGAAAACACATCGTGTGTGGACTCGAGAATGGTTGAAATGAAAACAACAGTCAATGGGGTCGAGATCTGTTGGTAGCTCTCGATGGTGTGTTGTTACAGAAAGAGTATGGAATAGTGATGTCCATCGTTCCAAGGGGTGTCTTCCATGACAGACATAATAATATTGTCCATGGGAAAAATGACATGGAAAGGATCTGGTGATAATTCACCAAGAGAGGGGGTAGAAGGGGTTACCAATTGAATGGCCTGATAGGCGGATTCGACCAGACTTAAAGGCATTTCGTCACCGTAACGATGATGATCACCAGGGTCAGGTACCATCCATGGGTCATGAGATGCAGGGGTTCCTTGAATCAAGGTGGAGATCATGTTGATTGAAGTGACAGACGAGTGTGCAACATTGGGTGGTGGAATGGGGAAAGTACCCATTAACAAAGAGTCTTTGAGAAGACCTACACCGACGTTCTCGTAACCAGGGGGGTTTGGCGATAAATGGTATGTTTCCAGTACATGTATCCGAGTTAAAGAAGGCTAATTAGTCGACGGTAATGACATTTCCTTGATGTGGGAAACGTACAACACGAAAAAGAGTTGACACAACTGCGCGCATGGAATCAATCCATCTACGGCCAAGCAGAATATTGTAATCAAGAGGAGCATCAAAGACTTCCACTTCGACTTGGGCCATTTTTCCTTCTAGTATGATTAGCAATGAAGGAAGGACATCATAAGGCTTAAAACCAGAGCCATTGATGGATTTGAGTGTGTTATGGGATTCAGTCAAAGAGGGACAACCGATGGCTTTCCAACAGGTAATAGACATGACACATGTCGAGGCACCCTCGTCGATAACGGCTCTACAAATGTTTTTGTCGGAGACAATCACTTGGATTTGAAATGTGAGTTGATGGGGTAAGCTTGGAATATGGTCTTCCAAGTCAAAAATTATTAAATTCGTGTCCGTTGGGTTGATTCCACTGATAGATTTCAACAGTGCCTTCCGTTGTGTGGAACAACTTTGAAGGACTTCGAGGGCTGACATCACGGAAGGTTCTTGGGCTAGATCTTCAACAATGTTGTCGTTCTGGGTAGCATGAGAATGAGGATTGAAAGCTGATTTCTGAATGATGCCCTTTGGAGGAGGGCGAAGAACTGTTTCGAGGCTCGGTCGTTCGAGATGAAGAGGATCGTTGGTAGGTGGAGTCGTGGGAGATGGTTGGACCAACGAAGGAGGTGTATCATCAACCTTCTCCTTAGAGGGAGAATAATCTTTGGATCAAGTGCTGAGTGCGATGTCATTCTTCTTTGAATCGCCAGTACACATCAATACATAGGATGTAGTGGAAGGGGAAGGTTGGTCAAGAATGACCAATTGGGCCTGTTGTTGAGAGGGGAAGGGTTGGGACAAAACGGTCGGAGTGGGTGGTTTTGGGGTCCCTTGAAGGAACTTAGTAACCTCGGTGCGTCATGTATAGTCCTTCGTGTAGTGATCATCACCAAAGATAACACAAGGGTATCGGGGTTTGCACTTATCCCTATTGTCAACGGGTGGAGTTTTGGTTTTCTCTTCTTGCAAAGTATTTTTGTCCTCCTTATTCTTACCCTTTCCCTTTCTGGATTTGTTTTTACTGGCTGGGGTAGATTGAACCGCATTTACCTCAGAAGTCTTTCCGGTGGGAGGGGTAGGAGACAGAGCATTTTGAACATTATAAGAAGCGGGTTTGGGGTTGTTGCTTGAAGTAGAATGTGGTTGGGCATGGAAAGTGCCAATCACACCGTCGACTGCATGAGAAGCAGCTAGAGTAGTTGAAGTGGCAGAAGTGGAAGGGCGAGGTGCATCAGGGAGTAAGTCGTAAAGAGTAATCGTTTGTGAGTAAACAAGGTCAAGGTATTGAGCATGACTTATGGCCTGTTCTTCCATGACAACTCCACCCATGATGATGTCATGACTGATGTCATTCACAAATGATTTTGTGAACCACTCTGCCAGCAACTGATCGGGAAGTTCGAGTTTGATGAGACGTCATCTCCATCGCCACTCATGAATGTAATCGGATATATGAGTGGCTTTATTTTGTTTGAAAGAACTCAAAATCTTGGTCCTCGTTTCATAACAGATCAGTAACTTGTAGTCAGTGAGGAAATCCATAGCTAGGGTGTTGAAGTCGGCGAAGAAACCTCGTGGCAATTCTATATACCACTTCATGGAAAAACCTATGAGAGTTCTTTGAAAAAGAAGTAAACATATAGAGTCATCCATCAAGGAATTGGATGAGCACCAGAGGTGAAAAGTCATGATGTGATTGTTCGGGTCCTCTCCCACTTTGCCATCGAATTTAGGGATGTTAGATGGTAGCTTGGCTGGTATAGCAGGCCATTGGGGAGAGTGACGGATTGGATCATTTAAAATCCTTGACAGATCCGGGAGGTCCAAAGTGGCCAAGAAGGGTAACTATCTATTCACATGTGGGTACTGGTGGCTTTGGGGAGGGAGTCCCATCGGCAAACCAATGGGACCATAAGTAGTTTTCATATAATGCTAAGACCTAGGTAGATTTGTTGGTTGTTGTGGAGGAAAGTAGCTCATGGGATTGTATCCTTGAACAAGGATGTGAGTTTGAGCGTTCGAGCCTGAAATAGGATTGGACGTACCTGGATATGGTTGGCCTATACTAGGGGGTATAACAGATGTAGCTGGAAGCTATTGCCCCCCAGTCGATTGAAGATTATGTTGTATCATATGGTTCCAATACTGGGCCAAGGATGGAGGTATGTTTTGTCCGTAGGGTGGGGTCGGTGGGGGTTTTCCTCCAATCGGGGGTTGAGTTCCAATTGGGGGTTGTGTTCCAATTGGGATTTGTGTTCCAATGGGAATTTTCCCTACAAGGGGGGGTTGAGTCAAACCTCCTTGGTGAAATTGTCCACCAACAGGAATATGGTAATTTGGTGTGAACAACGGAATGGTGCCACTAGGATTAGTATCGCCGATAGAGGATGAAAAAGGTCCTCTGAAATGGGGTTCAGGGAGTGTCGAAATGAAGCCGGGAGGACAGTGCCTAGAAGAAGAGGGACCGCCAGGAGTTCCGGATGGGGTTTGCATAGGAGTGGGAATAGAAGCATTCAATGCATGGTATCCGGGTGGAAGCGTTGGGGTGACACTGGGCGAGAGAAGTGTGCCAATGGGGGCTTGACTAGTCACGGTAATCTCAGTGTGAATACTCATAGTATCTGTGTAATGGACCATTTCTAAAGGGAGGGTCAATATGTGGTTAGCTCGCAGAGCTTCTGTACCAGGAAAATAATAAGCAGTAGTAAAAGGTATTGCGTCTGGGTCAGAGGTTTCGGGGAATGCAAGTGAGACGATGATTTCAACACCTACTCCTGAACCAAAGAGATCCCGTCTAAAAATGCCAGTAGACCAAAAAGGATCTTGGCCCTCAGGTCCTGGAAAAGGTCTAGTCGATGATCTAGAAGACAAAACAACTAAGTCTCTGGAAGAATTCACTCGCATAATAGGTCTCTCAAAATCGGGGTGAAGTCGAAAGTCCTCTCGAGAATTGGTAATTCAGAACCGTTATAGAGAGTCATTTCTTTCCACTTGTGGAGTGTTGACATCTTGGACTTCACTCTGTTGAGGAGATCCCTCTGACGAGCTTGTAGGCAGGGATTGAGAACCTTCCAGATTTTCTAGAGGTAAGCCCTGCATTCTACGTGAACAACATGGAGGGTCTATTGTGAACGAGTTACAAACTTACAAAGAAAATCCTATGGTCAACTTGGGTGAACAAATATCATGCGCTAGTAAACAAAATCTAGGAAACAATACCAAGCAAACAAGACCTTCTAATTCCGAAGTTACTAGTTGGTGATGAAATCCAACGTCGCAACAACAAGACGAGAAGGGGCTGGGCTAGGGTGGAAAAGTTACGTTGATGACCTGCTTAACGGACTTACACCTTGGTGCAAGCTCCCACACATAATCGTGGGTATACCCTCCAAGGAGCCCGAGTGAGTTTGGCCAACGTCGATTCCAGGTACTGTGAAGACTTGCCCCTTCACAGTCACCTTATGTAAGATCCTAAGAATATAGGCCACTAAGGTTACCACCGAAAACAATAAATTCTAGGGGGACAATCGACAATCCGATCCACACGCAAGGGTAGGGTATCTAGCCCGAAATCAACTTGGGAGTCTTCCACTCATAATTGTGGGTATACCTCCAAGTGACCCCCATAATACGTGCAATATCTACATCAATATCAATGAAGAAGGGTGAGTAACTTCATCAATATCAATGCGACCTCGGGTTTGACCCTTGTGTGAGAAGGGCTTCCCAGGAAAAAATGTTGTAAATGGAATTTGACACTCCCTAACACAAGATGCTATTGTGTGTTTTGTTCTTTGGAGAGTGTATCTCTCTACCTAGTCCAACGCCCTAGCCTGGCTAACTGTTGGTGTAATAGAGTCCTAGAAAAGAGTTATTAGTTAAATTTTAAAATTGCGCAATATTATTAAGGGTTGTTGTTACTCAAAGGAAACATAGATGAAACTGATGTTGTGTGAGACTCTGACCCAACAATGCATAGATATGAATGAAATATATCAATTTTCGTTCAATGAATCCTATGCACGGGAGGGAAAGAGAAGTGTTCCGGAACAATCTTGAACTACGATATACAATCTTCTTTAAAATGTAATCTTCAACGAATCACGTAACAATGACAATTTTCTATTTGTTCTATTTCAACGATTGATTTCCAATATTTTCAAAATGAAAATGCTTTTAAAAAGAAAAATGTTTTTTACTTTTCGAAAAGATCTACACCATGGTGGTGAAAGTAAGAAAAACCAATAACTACGAACAAGCAATAAACAAAACCCAAACCAATCTTTCAATGAAGACAAAAATGACAAGCAGACAAGACTAGTCTTTTCAATTGCATAAGAACAATGATTTTCCAAGTACTGATCAAATGAGAAAGACAAACAATCCCAACTTTCAAACCGATCACCGGCTCCTAATCAAACAAGTACTTAGATTCCAGGATTAGAGATTATATCCTTGTTAAGAAAAGTCAAGAGATGAGAGTCGAGAAAAAGGTGGACAAGAAGAGTCTTTGATTTCTGAAGACTGATCGTGCACAAAATTCGAAGTCAAGAAACAATCAACCAGTGGCCCAAGAAGTTCTTATTAGACACCTATATAGATCTGGGCATCTGAGCATACAAAAGCCTTAAATCCAAAAATTTTAAAAATGGGTTCGCAGATTATCAGTAATGTACAGTGCGAGAATGGAGCATTCTCGCAGGCTGGCTTCAAGCAGGGTGCGATAATCTAGCACTGGACTGAAAGGCAGAGTGCGAACTGATGGGGTTCTCACAGACCACAGAGGGGTTCAGTGCAAGAAGGCCTGAAACTAGGCAAAATTTTGGAAAAAGACAAAAATTTTGAAGGGACTTCTAGACCCAGAGAGTCTGTCAGAGTTTCTTGAAGACTCAAAGATTGATAGAAATGAAGAAAGGTAAGGCAAGAGAAAATGGCCGAGGAAAAACACCAAAAACCACTAAAAAATGGGTTGCATCCCTAGTGGGGTCACCAATTTTGTTATCGGACTAATCGGTAGGTGCAGACACTAACAGATCTCCTAGATCCACCTAGATCTAGAATAAAATAGGACAGGACATGACTCTTTCCCTAAGTTACAACCATTGAATTAGTTAGTAAGGAGGAACAAGTGACATACCTTTGTATCACTTCCTTAGGTCTTTGTTTCTCCGGCTTCTCTCCAGTGCTCTCGTGAGGTCAAGACCAAGACAACACAAACCAACCAAAGTGAAGATAGCAAACTGTATTCAATCGTCAACTTATGTGTATGATCAAGGAATTACACAATAAAGTAAGAATGACTTTATGGGAAAGGGACATGTCGTTGTATCATATTAATTGAAAGTAGAAGATACAACCTAATCACCTTGATGTCGCAAGCTTCCTTTCGGTGACTCTTGGTTCCAACACACACACTTGCTCTGCCCTTGCATGAAGAAGATCCAATTCCTCTTGATAGACCTACAGAGTCTCCAAGCTTCTGTTCAAGCTAGGTTCTTCACACAATTCCTTCACCAATTCTTCAATTAATCTTGCTTAACCTTTTCCATGAGAATCCTTTCAATATATAGGAGAGGGTGAGATGGTTACATGGATGAAAATGATCCCACCAAATTAGGGAAGCCAGTAAAATGACAACCATACGAATGCCAACCCATTTTCTAGAAGATCCCCTTCTAAAACCCTCGAGACTTCTTCCCTTTTCCAAGCTTGAAAACAAGTTATCACCCTATGTATAGAGCACAGTGCAAGAAGTTCTCACCCTAGATGAAGGTGGCCTACGAGAATGGGACATTCTCGCACCCTAGGCTATAAGCAGCCTGCGAACTCACTTTGAAAATATGTTTTCTGGAAGGAGATAAACACCACTTTTCTCAGGAGAAAGTTCTTGTTGGGAACCTAAGTACACCATTTGTTAATACATCACCGAGATGACCAAAATCATGTGTAACACCCTTCTCACTGATTTCACCCAGATTGGTTTGAGGAAGAATGAAAGAATACGAGATTTTAATCTCAGGTTCAACAAAACCTTGATTAAGATTCCAAAAGATAAAATACCGAATGAACCAATCGTACTCGATTTTTCTAAGAATGTAATGCCCTCGAATGTGAAATATGTTATTAGAACATCCCAAATGGATACCTTGGAGGAGGAAATTACTAAAGCCACTTAGACGGAAGAAATTATGATTGAAACGGGTGTCGACCCCGACATTATACTGGGAAAAGTACAAAGGCAACTAGGGGGATTAAGTATTGATAATCAAGGAGCCTCTAGTTCAAGAAAGAATGAATAATTCAAGCCACGACCGGCTCAAAATCAAACAATTGGAGGAGGATTTTTCAAGGTAACCATACCATATGTGAAGGTAGACCCTGTGGCAACACAACAAACTAAGAAAAGAATTGAAATTGCACAAATGAATAAAACTATCAAGAAAATGCAGAACAAGATAACTAGACTAAGAAGGGGAGATAATTATGTGGAAAATACAAGAATGTCAGTCCCAGAGAAAAGAAGGAACCTGTTAGGGTCCTATAATTATAGGCGAGTCGATACTTCGACTGTTATTTTGGCATCTCTCCGGGTGACGAAGTATAGCTCAGGTGATTCTGTTTCCTCCCTCCACTCTTGTCGCTCAGTCCTCCATCACCTTCTGCATCCTTCATCCGCTGCATCCTCTCCCCCTTGTCTTTATTCAGCCTCCATTATCCTGCCTTCCATCCCTGCGTAAGTGGACTTAGGATAAACAAAATATTAATAATAGGGTTAGATTATGTTTAAATTGATTAATAATGACTAATTAATTAATTTCTAATTAATTAATTATTAATTAAGTTAGTAATCTAGGTTAGTGATTAGTTAGTAATCGAGGTTAAAGTTAGGTTAATTTTAAATTAAAATAAAACATATATGAAAACAATCATAAAAAATTAAATAAAATTAAAAATATTTAAAAACATTATAAAACATTAAAAAAGTAAAAAGCAATAAAAATTATATTAAATATAATATTAAAAATAAAAAGAAATAAACAAATTTAAAAACAAAAATAATATATAATATAAAATAAAACATGTATAAAATCAAAACAAACAAAAAGAAAATAAAATAAAACGTAATATATAAAACACATTATAAAAATATTAAAAATTAAATAAAAAATAAAAAATAAAAAAGAACTAATCCTAAGTCCCGTACCCTTTACCCCCCACCTACCCCACTCACTCCTCATCCTCCCTCACGTCCCCTCACCACACGTCCCATCCCCCACCTACCTCCACTACCCCCATCCCCCTACATCACTCCTACCCCACCTACCCTCTATCACAACTCCCGCCCCCCTAAAACTCCCTCCATCTTTAAACTATGCGCCCCCCATCTACGTACCCCCAACTTAATCAACACACCTTATTCCAACTCGGACCCCCCCGTGGATTCGACTTTTAACGGGGGGGGCCCGACCTCATAATAAACACCATGCACACTCGAACGGCCCTGATTTAATCACCAAGATCTACGGTCCTGGTTCCAATTCGGACCCCCCTGGGCATTCTGCATTTAACGAGGGGGGGGGGTCCGAGTTCTTTCCCGCCAAAAAAACCAATTTTGCACATTTTCACCATTTTGCCCATTTTAACCATGTCTTCTTCCGACGGAGATCCTGAGAAAACGGAGGCGAATTTTAAAAATCTGAGAGAGATTTTTGGTCAGCACAGGATGAGGAACAAAACCCTTTTTTCTGTTTTTGAAACGGAGTTACGAGAAGAGCAGGTCGAACGCATCTCCGGGGCCTATTTTTCCAGATTTGCCATTTTCCATTTCAGTCCCGTTTTTTCAGGAGCGGCCACGGCCAGCTGGAGATGAATTTTGTGAAACCGAAGGAGGTTTTTGTCTATCACATGCCCATCTACAATCACCTCCTTCAGTTTTTGCCCAGGTGTCTTCATTGAGGATAAAATCACGTCCGAACGGACCCCTTTTTTCGCAGAAAACGATCCATTTCTCATAACAGAAAACTCCGAATTTGATGGGAGTGGTGGCTATTTTCGGCCGAGATGGTTGAACCGACTCTCGGAACTTGATGAAGAGATGTATCTTATATATTGATATGATTTTAATGTAATATGGTTGGATCTTCATGCCCTGGAGGCTACCGAGCTGTAACATTTTTGAACTGTTCTGCCATTAATGAAAGAGGTTCTTCACAGGATTCCTGTGCATGTTTACTGGTGATGTGATATTCTCTGTTGAATGTTTTCTCGCTCTGTAACCACTTTGTTTTCTGAATCTAATCTGTACAAATAGCGTTATGTTGTAGGATTTATCCCTGATACCCTGCTTCCGATTCTACAGATTTGAATGTTCATCTTCTAAATATCTTCAGTTGAGAGATTCTTAAGTGCTTGTTGATTGGAGTTATTTCCTTCTCTTTTCTTCTGATCATCATTTAAACTATTGAAGATCCAGTAACTGTGTTATCTTGCCTTGTGAAGGATTTCTTCAGCATTTCTGGCTGTATTTCATTCCTAATTAATTTCAGACTCCATAGCCCAATGGATGTGTAAGCTGTCCCAGCCATTTATAAACCCTTTTTTACAACAAACATACCTGTTCCTTTTACCTAGCCTAATATCTGAAGTCAAAACAAAGCTATATCATACAGAGAGATCCCTCTCTGAGTCTTGGAGGGCTAGATCCAAGACTTGAAGCGGTTCTGATGTTGCCTCTGTGATTGCCTTTCAGCCTTGGGCAAAATTACAGAGTGCTAACAGAACCCTCCCAAAGAAAATAGAGTGAGGTTTGAAAACATGGATAATCCGCAAAGACCAAGGATTCTCAGGCAACCTACTCCCAATGCAGTTGTTTTGGATGATGTATATGATGATAAAATGGTTGAGCAAGAGAAATATTATTCACCCGATGAAAGTTCCTAAACTGTGCAGATGGATGCATGCGAGAAGTCCATTTATATATTTGAAGAAGGCAACAATGACCCTAAATCACAAGAAAACATCTCCCAGACAAGAGGATTTGTAAATAGATCCAAGAATAAGAATGACTCTGAAAAAGAAAACCAAAAAGATAAAGAGAAAATGAATGAGAAAAGAGCAGGTGAGAAAATGACATATAACGTTGGAAATAAGAAGCAACACCTGATGTCAAACTACAGTCAAATGACATACAATGTTGTAGAGGAATTAAGAAAATTAAGGATAACTCTACCTTTTACAGAAGTGGTGAAGATTCTTCAACAAAGGGAAAACATCTTGATATTGTTGGATAATCCATATGAAAAAAACAGAATTTGTTGTTGCCAGTCCAAAACAAATCCAAAATCAGTCAACGACCAAGATGAGAGGTAAAATTCCTCCCTTTTACATTTCAATTGAAAATCATGATATTGCACTTCATAATTGTTTAGTTGACACTGGCGCGACCAATAATATCATGCCACTGGCGGTCATGGAGGCATTCGACATGAGTTGTACCAAATATTACGAGACTGGTGAAAGTATATATGCAATTGATTCTAGAAAAATGCCAGCTTATGGAGAAATCAAGTTCTTTTATGCTTGGATCATGTCACCCCCCCACATTATTACAATTTTCAATATTATTGTGGTAGACCGTCCTCTGGCATACGGAGTTGTATTGGGAAGAGATTGGTCATCCATGATCGAGGGATATATAATGAATGATTGAAGTTGCATGAAGCTGCCAGGAAAAGAGGGAGAAATGATTAAGGTGCCTCGTGAACCCATGAAACCCTTCTCTTTCAAAAAGAAGGATAATGAGTTAATGGAAGATTATATAGACACCAGGATTGGAAATTATGCTATCCTAGACATGGAACATAGTGAAATCATAGAGAAAATTCAAGACATGAAGAATCAAGAGTATTTGTTTAAAGGTTATTGGAGAATGTCATTCGACAGAGCTTGTTCAAGCTCTGGGAGTGGAGTTGGAATTGTCCTTAGAAGTCCAGAAAATATTATACATCCACATGTTATCAGACTTGAATTTGCATGTACTAATAATGAGGTAGAATATAAATCTTTGATTCAGGGGATGATTATTGCACAAGAAATGAAGATAGAACATCTAATTGTGACTGGAGACTCTGAGTTGGTGATTAATCAGGTCACCCAGAAGTATAAAATCAAGAAGAAAAGACTCAAGTTATATTTCAAAAGAGATAACAAATTGATGGAAATTTTCAGTTCTTTCAACATTTCCATCATTCCAAGCGACAAGAATCATTGGCCTTGGCAAACGCATTGTCAAACCCAGATGATATATAAAACAAAACATATTTTCAAGTAGAAAGAGAATCCCAACCTTCTGTACCCGATAACATGGAATATTTGCAAGTGTTTGAGAATGATAAAGAGTTGGAAATTTTTTTGTTGAACAATGATGATGATGAAGACAATCACATGTGTGTTTTCCCTAAAGATTGTATACAATCTAAGTCTCTTTTTACAAAATATGGTCATGCTAAGAATCTCCTGGAATAAATTTCACTTCAAAAGGTGCAAGAAACAAGAAAAATCAATATTGGAACTTACAGTTCCCCAAAATATGTCAACTTGGGAGTTGAGTGTACCAATGAAGAAGTTGATCAATATGTTGCATTGTTTAAAGAGTGTCTTGATGTGTTTGCATGGACCTATGATGATTTGAAATCTTATGATAAAATGATATTCCAACACATCATTCCTTTGAGAGAAGAAGCAAAGCCCGTCAAGCAAAAAATAAGGATGATGAACCCCAAATTGAAATCTCTGGTAAAGATTGAATTGGAAAAGTTAAAAAAGGATGGAATAATATATCCCATTAGACATTTTCACTGTATTTCAAACCCTGTGATAGTAAGAAATAATACATGGGAAATACAGATGTGTATGGATTTCAGGGATCTTAACAAAGTAGGCATAAAGTATAACCATCATTTACCTAACATGGTTTTCCTTCTCCAACAAGTCACGGGATCATCCTACATGTCCATGTTGGATGGTTTTTCTGGATATAATCAAGTCCTAATTGTTGAATAAGAAAGAGCAAAGGCACCATTCATAACACCTTGGGAGACATATGCATATGCTAGAATTCCCTTTGGTTTGAAGAATGATAGAGCCACATTCCGGAGGGCCATGGATCATGCATTTAGTGGGTTGATAGGAAAATTCATGGAATACTATCAACATGACTTGACAATGCATTCAAAAACAAGGGGTGATCATATCCATCACTTGAGAAATTTTTTTGACAGATGCAAATTATATGGTGTCTCTCTAAATCCAAAGAAATGTTTATTCATTGTAACTCAAGGAAAACTATTGGGTCATATTGTGTGAAAGGAAGGGATTTATATAGATCCAGAAAGAGTTAAAGTGATAAATGAAATCAACCCTCTGTCATCTAAGAAAGGAGTTTAATCATTTTTCGACAAGATCAATTTTGTGCGAAGGTTTGTTCCTGGTTATGCAAATATTGTGAATCCGATCAATTTATTGTTGAAAAAGGAGAAGAGGTTTGAATGGAAAATGGACACTCAAGAATATTTCAATAATATCAAAGAAGAAATCACCACAACTCCATTCCTCACTAGTCCATATTTTCAAAGGGATTTCATCATCTACTCGTTCACTACAGAAACAATTGTTGCATCTGTTCTTACTCAGAGGAATACCATGGGTGAATAAATCCCAATTAGTTTCATGATAAAAACCCTTCATGATTATGAATTGAGGTATTTAGAACTGGAAAAATAATCCTTGGATATTGTAAAAGCAGCGACACACTTTCGAACGTCCATACTAAATTCTCATTTCATTGCTTATGTTCCATCATCCCTAGTGAAGATGATTCTGAATAAACAATTGAGAGAAGGAAATGGGCTAACTGGATGGAAAATATTAAAATATATTATATTTAAATTAAACCTTTAAAGGTTGTCAAAGGACAAGGTTTATGTAAGCTCATCGCAAATAGTGATTACGTGGATGGAATGATTTCAATTTTAGTAGGAGAACCATTGGTTGATTCAGAATCGTATGGAGACATTGTATTCTACTTAAGGTTTTAGAAGTTTCCAGTCACCATGAATCCTAAAGAGTGAAGAACATTGAAGATGAAGGAAAATCAATATGTGTTTATTGTTGATATATTGTTCATAAGGAACTATGATGGTATATTACTGAGATGCATTGATGAAAACCAATCTCAAGAACTAATGAGATAATTCCATGAAGGAATATGTGGGGGACATTTTGCACCTACTGCAACCACCCACAAGATAATAAGAGTTGGATTTTATTGGAAATCAATTTCCAGAGACTCATATGCCACAATAAGGAAGTGTGTATCATGCCAACAATTTTTAGGGAAAATGAAGAGATTTGTGATGTTGTTAAAACCCATAATTGTAGAACAACCATTCTCTCAATGGGGACTTGATGTCGTCAAGCCAATATATCCAAAATCAAGTAAGGGAAACATGTATATTCTGACTATTATATATTATTTTACAAAGAGTCCAGAGGCAGTGGCATTAAAAAGGGTCAATTCTGAAGATTTATTTAAGTTCCTCAAAGATAATATTTTGGCAAGATTCGGTGTCCCAGATAAATTTATCATTGATAATGGTTCAATTTTCATTGGTTCAAAGTTTACAGAATTTTGTGGAGAATATAGAATTATCATGGGTCGATCATCAAACTATTATCCATAATGAAATGGTCTTGTAGAATCCACAAATAAGACACTCATCCATATATTGAAGAAAACTATTGACAAGAACCAAAGCAATTGGCATTTGAAATTAACTGATGTGTTGAGGGAAAGCATAATGACTCCAAAGGACAACACTTGGATGTCTGTGTATACATTGGTTTATGGGAAAGAAGAAAAAATTTCAATTATCCTCGAACTCAATTCCTTGAATTTCGTGGTTAATACAAAATATGCAGAAGACGGTTTACCTATCCAAAGAATAATCAACCAGTTGTTGAAATTAGAGGAAGAACAAAGTAAGGCCATGAATCAAACTTCTGATAGACAACAAAGTATCAAAATATATTTTGATCAAAGTGCAACTGTAAATAATTTTCAGAAGGGAGAATTGGTGTTACTCTGGAACAAGGCCAAGGAGAAACCATCGTTGCATATAAAGTTAGAAGCACTCTGGATTGGACCATACATTGTCGAAAATATCATGGGTTTCATTTCCTATATGTTCCAAGACATGAAGGGTAAAATATTAATGTTACCTATCAACGGGAAACATTTGAAAGGTTTATTCACCTAAAAAATTCTCATTCTTTTTGTACATAATTTTTTTTTCCCGTTTGTATATTCTTACCTTTGATTCCATATCCCAATGGATGGAAGCGTCTAGTAATAAATATTGTGGATTCTTGACAACCCACATGGGGTTATCATCCCATAGTTGGAGCCAGTTGTTGAGATCAATTCCCGCTTCCGAAATTTCCCTCCCCTTTTCTATTTTTCCAACTTCTTTTTCCCATTTATTTTCCCTCTTCTATACCTACCCTCATTCCCATTTTCTTTTATCCCTTCTATTTTCCCTTTCTAGTTACTATACTTAGTTGTTTTTCAAAACGGCGGGTTGGCGGGTTCACAAAAGTTCCCAAATTCAAGGTTCTCTTGTTCGTCCCCGCCACCTTCATGCTTTTCCCAAAATGCATTTAGTATGGTTTAAAAATAATAACTCATCATGCAGGTTTTGTAAATATCATCATTAATAAGCGAAGGGCTTGAGGAGATTTCCCATTAAACCGCATTAAAACACAATTTGTCAAAGATTATATTATTGTTATCTCTCAAGCATTCATTTCAAGTATTATCTGGTTAAAATGACACTCACGTCAACCTATGGCAACAACAGCTCAACAATAGTTTTGTGGTGATACTTTGAATATTTTTGGGCGTGAGGACCAGAAATTTCAGTGGTCTAGAGCATATTCTTACTATTCATCTCCCTCTACTAAAAATAACTAATATGGACATCCATAATTTCTCATGCAGAGTGTGTCCCTGAGGTTTTCGACTGCAAGGAATTAGTTTCATGGTGAGTTGATAAATATGTACCGAGTCAGTGAAGCATACAACTCCAGGATCATTCCCCCATCTCTCTTTCACCGCAAATATTTCATAAGATGTTGAAGCTCCCTGAGCCAACACTTACCTTCAAATGAGAGGATTATAGGGATTTCCTAAAAAGGCATGACAACGGCTTGGACCTATTGTCTGAGTTCTTGGAGACTCTTGTGGTTATACCAGAAGCCATTACCAGGATTCAGGTCGACTCATTTAAAACCCCCTTTCGGGAAATTACTTGGTTTTTTACCAGGTTGACGGGCCAAGAAAGCCCCACCACCATTTCCCGAATGATTCTTTACATTTTATATTTTACAGTTAAAGAGAAATCTATTTTCGATTGGGGGAAACTGATTTCCATTGAAATCTCCTCCCAACTGTCACAGTACAAAAAAGACAAGAAATTCATCATGGCTTCTTATTTGGTGTTTGCAATAGCATGTTGCTGTCAATTTCCAAAATTGTCTATTTGTAAGAGGGTGAACTGTGAACTTGATCGAGTTACCTTATGGTACCAAGCATTGTGGAGACACAAGGCTTCTTTTCATTTTTATGAAGTTTACAATGATTTCTTTTCAGTTTTCAAATGACTATTGTTTGGTAAAGATACCCCCATCATTTCTGACCAGAAAAATAAATTATTGGATAAAAAGGGGACGTTAGAGTAGATGGAAGATCACAATGTTATCAGGATTTTCGGTTCCAAGAAAAATCCCTCTTCTCTACCATACCATGTATATGATAAAATGTTTAGCATCGAAGTAGCAAGGTAGTATAATTTATGGCTGCACTTTTTCCATGAGAAGCAAAAAAAACAATTCATACCCTTGCCTTGGAAAATTGGAGACTTTATATTCAGGAAAATAAAAAAAAATCGATGAGTTTGCGAACTACTTCCACAATCTGAATCTGAAATATGTTGAAAAGATAAAGGGGTTTGACCCTAACGGAATTTTCATGGAACATATGCTGGAAGTAGGATTCAACAATTCATTTATTCATATTGTTCTAAGTGAATAAAATAAAAACTTAGGCACTCTTGCTTACAATGTTGGTGACTTGGAAACAATACTTAGTACCAATGAGTTCTACAAGAATAAAGGAAAGGGTCCCAGTCAAAAGAGCGCCCAGTCCCCAACTGTTACTCCTAAAACTACCACATCTCGGAGCAATGCTCCAATGACCCACCCATATATAAAATTTACCAAAAATAGTTCATGTGATGGAGGAGAAAAGAATCCCCCTCCGTGAAAAATTGAGAGCTTGCACAAGTTTCCTCTAAGAAAAAAGAGGAAAATTGTCGTGTAAGAGGAAGAAGAACATAGCATAGAGAGTGGCATCAAAAAAATTTCCTTGAATACATGGAGCTCAAGGTGGATATCGAGAAAATGTACCCCACAATGGATCAGCCAGGGAACATGGCCCATCAGAATTCATCATTGGAAATCATTAAGAATGAGACCCTCAATGAAGAAGAGTCATTTTCTTGTCAGAGTGCTTTCTTTGACAGGCAATCCAAGAAATTGATTATTGAAAAAGGTGACATGAAGAATAAGAAGTGAATATCTCATTCATAGGTTTACCTAAGATATATGCGGCCTTCCCATATTTCTAAAATTCACAGAGAAACTGAGGATGCTCTGGATGACTCTAATGGTAGTATTGAAGTGGAAAACACAAAATTAAAAGAAAGGATCACGGAACTGGAAGACACCTTAATGCCTCTTCCACTTCTTTCCAGTCCTTTGACAATAATCAGACCCACAACACTCGCTCCTAAATTGAAAGGATATTCAATCCTACTAAAATTGGCCAAAAACTATGTAGAAAGAAACATTAAGAAAAGAATGGAATTGATCACAGAGGCATGGGAAATTTTGAAAAACATTGTTTCTTTTGGATCAAGGGTGGATGCCTTCCATGATTATTTGCAAGCCGACCTCAAGAATGAAGAAGGTTTTTACCTTGATGTTGTACTACCCTTTGGGAACAAAGTTTCTAACATGACATAACTAAGGAGAAGAGAGGAGGATCTACCCTCCCCAAGTCAGATAAAACAATTGAACGCGTGCTAGAAAGAAAAGATAAAGCAAATTGAATAATATTGTTCAAGCATGCAACCAAGCTATATCAAAGAGGGAAAAACTATTCAAGAGGCTCACAGAGATAGACTTATCCGGAAGTACTAACGAATTACAATGCCCTAAACTAATTCTCAACTCAATGTTCCTAACAAAGCAACAGTTTGACAAACAAGTTGAGATTTTTAAAGGGTTGTCAGTGTAAAATTTCTATGGTATACTTGAATATGATGAGGACAACATAGAAAATTGGCTATTGGACTACTCTATGAAGAATTAGGATATTGAGGAAGCACTACATGGTATTTCCCTTGATTTGAGAGACTTAGTGGGTGAGTTGTTCAACATCAAAATCTGGCATGAGATAAACGTGACACCAATGAAGAATTATATTGAAGAATGGTTCAAGAAAGCAATTGAAAAACTAACCAACGAGGGGAAAGAAACAGTTGAGATGGTTCCTGTAACTGTTAATGAAGATAATAAAAGGAAATAAAAAAGAAAGTAAAGAGAGAAGAGACCATCATAGTAACTTTATGTTGATCACATATTTCTTTCTTTATCAGTTCCTTCATCTAGTTACTATGCTTCTTTGACTAGAAAGGTTTAAACGAAGTTTAATAACTTCTCTTTTCTTCTTTCCAGGTCTTGTTGTTATTTTACCACCCATCATCCTCCTTCTACAAGCTTAATTCTTGTGTATATTTGCTTTATGGTCTGTGAGAGCCCCAATCCCAGTCTTTAAGATAAACACATTTTAAATTTCAAAGAATATGTAACAGACTATATATTTTTTAGAAATTTCAAGAGAGATATTTCGGGATTAGTTTCGACTATGCTTTGTAACTCTGAGTTTTGAGTATAAAGTATTTGAGATTGATCTATCATTATCTGTATTTGAGATTCCCATCTATCCATTATGTTAAGTTCTCTTATGCATGTTGATCATCTTCTTTTCTATTTTTATGTGATCAAAATTTTTTAGTTTAGACTATGATGGATGTGAGGAAATTTTTCTTATTTGATTTAAATGTGTGAATGTGTGTGGTTCCTGGTCCTTTCTCAGGAACTTTCTTTAAAAGAAAAGAAAATTTTCCTTTTATCTTTGTTGCTATCTTTATATTTATTTTATTACTGCGATAAACTTATACAAAGTCCCATATTCTGAATATCTAGAATCCCAAGAAAATCTTAAAGTAAAGAGGAGTACCACCTCTATAAAAACTCAGGGGGGTTTATATCCTCGTAAGGTTACCATTTCGGTCCTAACGGATTCAAGCATCAACAGAAGTCCCTAGAGCTTATCTGGTGGCATAAAAGCTAGATACAAAAACATGATATGCACTACCAAGCTTAGGAAGAATGATATATATGCATCTATCTTCTGGAATATCTATTTTTCATTCTACACACAAAATTCTAATTGTTTTGAACTTAGATAAGTAATATTCAATGTAAGGTAAATCACTTGGACTTAAGTTCAGTAACATATTCTCCAATTTGTGGGATCAAATAATATTGTGTTTACCAAACACAGTTTCAAACTTTTCCCAAGCATCACCAGGGTC
This sequence comes from Picea engelmannii, assembly GCA_009831015.1. Classification (NCBI taxonomy): domain Eukaryota; kingdom Viridiplantae; phylum Streptophyta; class Pinopsida; order Pinales; family Pinaceae; genus Picea; species Picea engelmannii. Next base: position 335,701 of record ML787257.1, read on the forward strand.
ATTAATTCCTTGAAGGTGAAACCTTAAATAAGGAGAGATGGACATTACGATCAATCCACATGATTTGTTATTTTTATTGGCCCATTTGAATTTATTTTCATCGTCAGTGGGTTCTAGTTCTTTCCCCATGGTAATATGGTACAATCATTTAATTCTTAATACATCCTCCATATGGAATTTCCATGAGAAGTAGTTGGTATTGGTTAACAAAATATCATTGGGAGATTCCATATTAAAATGTGCAGAAAAAGATGAAATTGATGGTCTGGATGGAAAGATCTCGAAAAAATAGGTTTTAAAAAAAAACAACACTAAAATAGACTTCTAATGTGGAAGTTAAGCCCTTTTGAAAAAATGGCATAAACAGTGACCAAAGAGCCACATGGAAAGTAGAAGTTGGTCCACATGGTGATGCTCCTCCTAACTGTTCCTATAAGCTCACTTTTAAATAAGTCACTTATGAAGTGACCCACTTTCATAAAATAAGTGGGAATCACTTTTACAATGAAGTTACTTTGTAAATGAAAATTGCATGCAAAATAACTTAAAATAAAATATTAAAGTTATTTAATAGTTATTCACTTTTATAACATAAGTGAAATGCACTTTATAATAAATACATGAAAGTTTTCAAAAAAAATAACAAAAGAGAGACTTGAAACAAGTGAGTTAGTGAAAAACATATTATATTGTTTAGAAGGAGGATTGTTGTTGTTGATGTTAAAGTCAATCTTGGATAGCGTGTTCATGAAAAACTCTTTTCACACAAGAAAAACATTTTTGTTCTCAACGACGACAAGGGTTAGATCTCGATTAGCTTCCCTAGAAAATGCAATTTTCCCTTTATTTCTGATTACCGAGATTGCACGAAGCGCACGACAAAGAGCATATGTATAGAGGAAAACCCTTTCCGATTTGTTTTTTATTTTTTGATTTCGTAAAGGGCGCGGGAAAAAGAGCATACATAGATCAAAAAGAATAGCAACCCAAAATAATAATAATAAATCAACTCTGCAAAAATTTAAAAGGGTGTTTTTGGGCTTTATACCTCTGGATCTCGTTTAAATGGCCATATATTGGGAAAACATAAATCTTTTCGAGTGAATCGAAAAATGTTTCTGACTTAAACAAGCAATCCGGATGTAATGGAACAATTCTCTCAGCCCATAAATGTATGGAAATGGTAGAAACCAGAGATGAGACAACACAGTTTCACGAGCTTGATCTACAACAGGAGTGGGTCTTCAAATGAGCTATGATACCATGTTCAACAACATAGGTATTCCAACAAAGGACGAACACCTTCAATAACCTCTCACACAACCAAATCAAAGATCAACACACCAATGTTTTCACATGGTAAAACCATTACGAGGAAACATCCACGGCCCCAACCAATGTGGCCACTTGGAGAAATCTATTAATGCAAAAGAAAAAGATTACAGAGAGATTTACAAGAGATTTTCTCACAATCGATCATCATTGAATGACCCTCCATGCTCTTTAGATAGAGATCATGGACCAATCGGGTGTTAAGTCATGGATCTATGTAGTTGTTAAGATCGAGGAGAATATGAATCGTTAGATCACTCTATGTCGGGAACATATCATGACCGTCAGATCACTTAACTACAAATGCATACTAATGCATACTAAAGAAACACACTTTTACCTAGTGACACATTAGACCAACTTGATATTAACTAACTCTTAAGTGTCTAAATATCCTAACAATAAAACCATATTCAAGAATGTTTTTTAAACAATAAATAGTTTATAGTGGAACTTACTAGAGTGGTTCCTACTATAACCCCTGCTAGCACCAATAGCCCAAAAGCCAACACTAGCTAGGTAATGATGGAAATATTGTGTTGGCATTGATGCCAACATGAAGACAAAAAGTAACATAGTGGAGTATGACATGGAACTGTAGTAAAAGATATAGGAATACAATAGACTTCCAAAATACAAGGGATCGCCTGATCGAGTGCTTTGAAAGAATGAAATAATGAAAATAAAATAATGAGACAATATCAATTACTACATTGGTCGAGTCGAGTTGTCCTGATGACTGTATATTCTGTTGAGATAGGATCGTGATGAACAAAATGAATATTGACGATCCATCCTCTTGAATACTTTCTCGTGCACTATCATTTCAGAGTGTAGTCGAAGGGGAATTTGTTATCACCGAGAACATTTGACTATGTTAGATCAACACGGTAGTCGATATTTCGTAGCAAGTTTTGGTCATCATTTTTTCCAGGTCAAAGTTGGATGACCCTTCAAACCCAAACAATTTCCAGCAACCACGAATGGTTACATCCACTCAGGAAATCAATTGTTGAATAAATTGTCATTGATTTTAAAGGTTAGTAAGTGATCAAATATATGTCAAAGGTTAGTAAGTGGTCAAATATATATCAAAGGTTAGTAAGTGATTAAATATAAATGTGACCTTGGTATCACTTTAATAAATACAAAAGTGGAAAGAGAGTTTACGCAAAAGTGGAAATAAAAGCAGACTAAATATAAATATGACTTTAATAAATAACAAAAGTTCAAAAGTTAAGTGGAAACAAAGTTTATGAAAAAATGAAGATGAAAGTGGACTAAATATAAATATGACTTTAATAAATAACAAAAGTTGAAAATTTAAGTGGAAGTGGAGTTTACATAAAAGAAGAGTAAATATGAAAGTGGAATAAAGAAAAAGGTAAAAGTGAAAGTGGAGTTAAAGAAAAAGGGAAAAAATGAAAGAGCACATGGTATTTGCAAACTATGGTGGTATTTTGATATGGTAAGGTAAAAAGTGAATCAAATCATGATAATCAAAATATCTTGACCCCCAATTGAAAACGTGACTAAACAATCTGAAGACACAATGGTTCATTGATATTGTATTAATTAAAATAATATGATTAATATATTACATTGAAAAGGCACATACTTATAATGAAGAGATACATTCCTATATTGAAGAGGTGCAATTGTTCAGTTGTACATGACCATTGGAGACTATATAAACAAAAAGTATTGTTGAAAGAGGGTGTGTCTCTGTGCTTGAAAGACAAATATCAATAACAAAGTCAAAGGCCAAGAAAGTAAATGAAGATTTGCAACATATTTTCATTTATAGTTGAAGAAACTATGGAGTTGGTGCTTCCCTCCAGTCGGTGTTGGTAAAATCTAGGGGGTTGCATCCTCTTTCTAGTTACTGCTAGTAAAACATGGAATTAGTGTTTCCTTTGAGTTGGAGCTCATAAATTAAATGTAATATTTATTGAAAATAAAAAGAACATTTGTGAAGTTGGTTTTTCCACGTTTAAATTATGTGTATTGTACATTTTCTTGATCTTTTATTTTGATTTGATAAAATTAATAATTAAGTGGTTTTAAATTGTTGAAAAAGGATAATATTGATTCACCCCCCACTCTTAGTATTAAACAATATTCCAACAATTGGTATTAGAGAGGGTTCCTTCATCACATTCTAATCATTGGAAGGAAGATTCTAAGAAACCATAGTGGATCAATGTAACGGCCCCAATCGTTACGACTACATGCGATGCAACACAAAGGCAATTTTTTTTTGTTTAAAGGAAGGATGGAAAGAACAACAACAGTTAAGCACCGCAACTTGACGATGAACATGACACACGTAGATTAGTTAACAACAACAATAACTTAGACGCTAGCACATCAGGCGACTAGACAAACATGTCGTAATCAAGACATATATAAATGACTACCCGCCTGACCCAAGTAAGGCAACGCCTACAAGCTAAAAGGAAAACATCAACAACCCCAACACAATGGATTGACGACCAGTAACTAGAACACCTCTACGACACGCAAAACCAAACGTATTAAGGCGTTACACACCAAGTGCCAACAATGATATACAACTAACAATGCCCACCTTGGGAAGCACAGACTCTGACCAGGTTATCCTTCGCCTCTATCCATCAGGGTGCACGAAGATCCCCTCGTCAAGAATCATGCCATCACCAGGAGATGGGCGTGACGGTGACCATGGCACCACCTAACATGCCTAGACCAATATCCCAAGAAAACCAAATGTGCTAAGAGACCAAATTAACTATAAAAAACAAGAAGACTATATCCAAGCACCCAATCGATTCGTCGCTCCAATTGAAAACATATCCAATGCCACCTCATCAAAATCAAGACAACATTAAGCCAACGCAATGACATAAATAATATGACACATGATCAACATAAAGGTTCATAAATATCAATGTCGTTCCAAACATCAAATAAATTGAAGCGAAAGATAAACAATGATCAACCATCACTATTAATTATCAAGTATACATGGCGTGACAGGAACTTCTACTACAATACAACCATCAATCATATGACGCAATTTTCATCTATGATACACTCCAACATCAACAAGTATCTTTAAGAAAAACTATGTCATAAAGATATGCCAAATTAAATATACTCGCAAAGAATTCTATAACACTTAGGTCCCCTAATTCTATGGACATTCCTTCAATACTTCTTACCTTGTGACGGCAGCAAGACAATAAACTCATTTCAATATGATGCCTAGGACTCCAATTACATCAAGAACATTTAATCAACTATTACACCATAAGGCACTAGTCATAATTTCCATTTTCCATCAAGCTATGTTTTAACCTTATAACATTAATAATTCAATGAACATTCTAATAATTTAATGAACATTCTAATAACATTCTTAACATTAATAATATTATGATAATGTTTTAATATACTAATACTCAAGACCCTCTTCGTCTGAACACCGTATCTTTCTCCTATGTGGTCTTCATTATCCTAAGGGGTCTATGATGAGAACCTTTGAATAAACTAAATTTTTAAGAACCATCATAGTCAACGATCGTCATCAATAATTACATTGTTGATAACATTAAATGGACAGTTAGAAATAAAACCTACCATCAATCCTTTACATATCATGTATCCTCATTAATCCGCAGAGTTGAAGACCGAAGGGTACTATTTAATCAAAGAACTAATAATAATTGTACAAATAGTCTCAACCATAAATAAGACTTGTCACTCAACCTCAGGAGAGGTTATCCATCAAACATAGATAATGAATCGACCCAGATAAAAGCTGAGATGTCAATCCAACGCGGATATTAAGAAGGGTAGAGATCATCAAGCAAATCTGCAATTAATCAACTCCTTTCTAAAGCAGAGATTATCAATCCCACCCAGGGAATTGTCATAGGAAAATTGTTGAGCACAGTCACAAAGTCACACAATAAAGAAATCGTTGTCAGTATCTCAAATTCACAGTCACGTGATAAAGAAAAGCCGTCATCAATATATAAAAATTCCTGTGAGAATCGCCTTGCAATTCGCTGTGTGAAAGGCCACTTAACAAGACTAACTTCTTGTCCATAATGGTGTTGTTAATACAGTTGTTGTAGAAATAAAAATAAAAACATTGTGATAAATGGTTGTGTGCATAACATCCAAAATTCGCTGAGTTTCATCGTGCAAATTCACTGAGTTGTATCTAAAACGTTGAGTGCTACCCTAAAAGTTTATTGTGTGTTATCATACTAATTTCGTTGTCCATCATTTTAATGTCAAGATAACCATAAATTGCAGAAACCTACCAGAACGTGGTGTGAACGTGATTAAAGATGAATTGAACTGTTGATAGAATTTCATTTGAACTTTCTAATTTAATAGATGAAAACCGTCTAACTACCAGAAAATTGCAGAGTGGGAAAAAATGTCAAAATACTGAGTTAAAAGGAAGGCGTTGAGATAATCATGTTAATAGTTGAGTTGAAATCTGATACTAGCTGTGTAACTTAAATTTCATTGTTACTAAAAATGCTAGAAAATGCGTCTGTCGCACACTTAAATAAGACATTGTCAAATAGCTAACCATCAATAGGGATTCACGACCAGAACATAATGCATATTATTACACAATATCCAGTTCTATTTAATACCCCCATATGGTAAATTAGCCATTCGATATATATAAAAATGGAGTCAGTGTTTATTAAAAGCAAACATTTTGCAGCATGCTATCCCAAAACGCAAACAACTTATAATCTTTCAGACATGACAATTGAGCGCAAGCTCACATAGGAATTATATTTTCAATCATAGTCCATGAGGCAAGTATTCAATGTTGCCTATGAAACCAATCGCTAACCATCAATCCTTATCCATAAAATCAAATCGCTATCCAGCAATCGTTGTGTAATGTACATGCCATTCCATTTGCAATCAATGCAGAATAATTTAGATAGTTGTCTAAAAATAAAGGAAGGACATCGTTGTCCATTCCAGGAAAAAAAAATGCAGTAAAAAATAAAGAAATTCACTGGCAATCGAGGTTCCTTAACAAAACGCAGGTAACATGGTAAGTAGAAATTGCTTGATCTTGGGGTCCAACACAGGTAACACAATAAGGAAAAATCATGGTGCATGAATATATAATTAAATTGTTGGCCATTAGAAGGAACAGATTCACCGTATCTCTGCTGGAATATTATCAAATGCTGGAAAAAATTTCATAAACGCAGGAAAAAGAAGAACGCAAGGACAACTCCTTAAAACGCAGATATTATAGCAACCGAGAGATCATCAAAATAAAAGGGCAGAGGAAATCAATCACCAGAAGGTGCAATGACCATCAACCAGCCAAGAAAAATCAACAGGGGTAGACAGCTAGCCAAAACATCCTTCACTCATCATCCATGTATAGAAAATAAGGGCATTAGAATCTATAGGTCGTTGTGCACCAAAGTGACGACCGTCGATTCGGCTCTTGGCCGAGTGCTCAGGCGTGGACTGATGAACTAGGGATGAGGATGAAGTAACAAGCACAACCCTTCACAACAATTCAATAAAACCAGTTGGATAGTCACAACATTCAGGGATCAAAAGCCAAGGGAATCAAGTCAAGCAGCAAGCCTCAGGCTATGGGGAAATTAAGTTCTCAATTAAAATGCTAAGTCCAACACCTTCTATAAATAATTAAAAGTACAAAATTCAAGCATAAGGTCAATAATAATCTACCATGAAGAATAAAACTAAGTGTACCATAGCCCAAGTCATCTGCTCTGAGTCATTGTCTCGTGCGCTCCATGCAGGTCCCACTTGTCGACCGATGAGACTTCACCGGTACCTCCTAGACAACTCTAGGGGTAATCTTCTTCCCCCTTATCCCCCCGAGCCGCAAAGGGGCCACACACACTAACCAGAGAACAACTAGATCCCTGCTTGCCTTGCAAGGCTAAGCTACCACTCCTCACCGAGCTGGGTATCCCAACTCCCACAAGCCAAGTCAGTCAAGTATAAAATTCTACAGCATAACGTTACGCATAATAGAAGAGATCCATCATCCTCCTTACTCCTTTCTATAGAGTTTTTAAGTCATCTCTTTCCCAATTTCCCATTTAATTTATTGTTCAAAAATTTAATTCAGAAAAATCATCCCCGTACATGTGTCACCCAGCCCCTTCGTTGCACCAGAAAATAATTTCATTAATTATTTAATTACTTCTATTTCCCTCACCCACCTAAAAGCATTCCTAGAATCGCTCCTAGGTGTCTCCATATTCCCTTACCCCCTTACTAATTGAGTTTAATTTAGAAAGTTCTTAAATGCTAGATACCTTATTGAGTTAGTCATTTTGTTTTTTCCTTATGTTTCCCCCTTTTTCCTTAGTTTCCAAATTCTTTTAAATTTCCCTCTTTGCCTTTTCATTTAAAACTCAAATTTGCAAGTGTAAAAAATTACCTTTTCCCCTTTTTCTTTTTAATTAATAAATTTTTAATTAGCATATGTACAAAACAATTATTTCCCCTTTTTCCCCTTTTTTAAATTTTATCCCCCAAAATATTTTTATAAAATAATTGAACTGCTTACCCCCTTCTTGTCACATGATTAATGATGATTATTATTATTATTTATTTATTTTTGTTTATATATATATATATATATATATATATATATATATATATATATATATATATCACAAGTATCACTTAGACCTAGATTTTATTTTCTTAGGCTGGGTGACATTTTATTAGGGAATTTGTTTTAAATATCTCTCATCACATTATTCATTCTAAGGCCATCTAGGTTTATTCATTTATTATTTAACAATGTGATGGCGTGCCCTTCAGGACGCACTAGGTGCTCCAAGGGTGACACTCGCCTCATTCTATTTCCCTTGCACGACGTGCCCTTCAGGACGCACTATGTGCTCCAAGGGTGCCACTCACCTCTTTCCATTTTTCTTGCGTGACGTGCCCTTCAAGACGCACTATGTGTTCCAAGGGTGTCACTTGCCTCTTGACTGGCTTGATAGACATCGAAAACCCCTGGAATCAATACTCCATCAAATGATCTTGTGGGAGACTAAGGGCCTCTAAGGAATAATGCCCCTACCTTATTGCGCATCCCTTAGAATCATCGTGAGCGATTGTCACAGTCTACCCTCATGGCATCATGGGTCTTCTTGAACTAGGTAATCGTTAACCTACAGTTCGAGCTACGATGGGAATGCTAGTAGGTTGTGGCAGGGCTTTTGTCCACACCTCTCCCTCAACTTCTCTGGTAGTCATGCGTGACCCCTCTGCTCCACATGTGAGTCTGGTCGGCAAGCTATCATCAACCTGCATCATCAACGAATCATGTCAGAATCAAAATCCATAATCATAACATCTAATCAGATGCACATATGTCATATATACAACAATCAAACCCTAATATTCAATCCCTGACTCGATCTGGAGTCCAAGGGTTTCATCGATGCCTCTGCATCCTCGAGGTCCAAAATCCTGCACACTCAAGAGAACCGAGTCAATAGCACCTGTCTATGTCAATACAACAAATAACATGTCATCATATCCTTAATGCCTCATAATCACAATCAAACGCCCAATAGTATCATAATCTGTATCACTTGCAAGCAAGTTTCCTCAAGGAAAAAGTTCACTCAGTGTGCGCAAGATCAAGATGTTACAATCAACCAAAAGGAATGTTCTCAAACAGAGATCCACTATTCAAAGAAGATAATTATGCATTCTGGAGTATAAAAATGAGAAGTTACCTAATGGAATTGGAATGTGATGTCTAGGTATTTGTGATAAAGGGTTATGATTCACCAAAAACTGCTCCTTCAGACATAACTGCAAAGAAACTATGCAATGATAATTCAAGAGATGTAAATTCAATTTTGTGTGGATTAGCAAATAATGTATTTTTCAAAGTCATGCATTGTAAATACAATAAATATATTTGTAACAAACTAAAAATCATCTATGAAGGAGATGCCAAAGTCAAGCAAGCTAAGATTCAAACATATAGAGGACGGTTTGAAATCTTGAAGATGAAAGAAGAAAAAAATATTGCAGAATATCTTCTAAGAGTAGATAAAATTGTCAACAAAATCAAAGGACTAGGAGAAGAATTAGATGACAAAATAGTAGTCCAAAAGGTACTAATATCACTCCCAATGAGATATGATCCCAAAGTTTCTACATTGGAAGATCGAGAGAATCTTGAAAAACTCAAAATGGATGAACTACATGGGATTATCACAGCCTATGAAATGAGAGCACGACAAGAAAAACCTTCAAAAGGTGAAACAACCTTCAAAGTCTCAAAATTAACTAAAAACCATGAACATATATCGAATGAAAGAAACTTAGACAAATCTGATGAGGAAGAATCTTACAATCAAAAAGAACATAAAAAGAGTAAAACCCAATGCAAAAATAAATTCTATAAGAAAAAGAAAAAAATTTATTCTAAAGAGGACAGTAGCTCATCTGACATGAGTGAAGATGACGATACAGAGGTTCTATTTATGGGAATAGAAACTCAAATTGACACTACTGAAGATAATAATTATGAAAATGAAGAAATTCTAGAAGTTGAAGGAGAAGTTGATGTTGAAGGAGAACTCAGTAGTGCCCTTGAAGAACTAAGAAGATATAAAATGAAGAACAAATCATTAAAAGAACAACTATTAGATTATAAGGAAGAACAAAATCAAGAGAAGAAGAAGTTTCAAAAAGCATCAAGAAAACTGAACAAATCATTGTTGATTTAAAAACTCAACAACAAGAAGCTAAAATAATTGAAGAATTCTTAAGTAAATGACTTAATGAAAAGGGAAAAAACTGTGAAAAATTAGAGGCTGAAATAGTTCTTCTAAAAAGAAAACTTGAAAAAGTCACTAACCTTTCAAAGTTTGAAAGTAGTTCAAAAATATTGGATGACATCCTTAACAATCAAATACCATCAAGTATTAAGGTTGTACTAGGTTATGATCACAAGGAAACTAATAAAGGCTTAAAATATGAAATACAGAAAAGTGATAAAAATCCAAAGGCTTATGCAGTTTCCCTTCATAGCTCCTTCAAAAGAGAAAAGAACCAGATAAATGATGACTCTACTCAACATAGATCCGCACTCCAAAAAGAAATTAGTACAAAATAAATACTACAGGAAGAACTCCTTCAAAAAGGTATCAACAACTCTTTCTTGGTTATTGTTTTTCTTGTCATAATTTTGGGCATAAAGCATTAGACTATAAAACTTATAAAAAGTACTATCATAAAAGTGTTCAAGGATATGGCCATAGGAACAACAAGTCTAACTAGCAATAAAAGGAGTAGAAACTATAATTCATTTCTCCATTATTACATTATAACATAAAACGTTACAAATGTAACAATTATGGTCATAAATATAGTAATTGCAAATTATTAGAATCTACCATGAAGACAAATACTTCAAATTTTCTAAAAGAAAAACATAAGATGATATTTTCCGAAAAATAAAAGGAAACATAATGTAAGGTAGCATTGAATGCCCAAAACAAAAGAAGTCAGTGGTATGTCGACTGTGGGTGTTCAAAACATATGACATAAGATCAAAACAAATTCCTCAACCTGAAAAAGGAGAAGAAAGGAAATGTTACATTTGGAGATGATGTCTCTGCCAAAATACTTGGTAAGGGGATAGTCAGTCTGGGAAATGACAGAACTGTAGTAGAAAATGTCCTATTAGTTGAAAAATTGAAACCTAATTTCCTTGGTGTGAGCCAAACATGTGATCAAGGACACATTCTCATTTTTTACTCTAAAACATGTGAGATTAGAAAATAAGACTCTCGAAAATTAGTAGCTACTGCAACAAGGACACCAAGCGATGTTTATATCTTAAATACAAAAATAAAAAAATAAAAAAATTGCATGAGTCAAATATATCAAAATTTGTTATGGAATAGAAGAGTGGGATACAAAAATTTTGATAATTTGGTAAAAGTAAGTAACAAGGAAGCTGTGAGAGGTATGCCAAAAATTATAAAACCTTCAAACCATGTTTGTAAGCACTGCCAACATGGGAAGCAAACAAAAGTAAGATTCAAGACGAAAGAGTATTCTACCTCAAAATCATTAGAACTTGTTCAAATTGACCTGTATGGGCCAACAAGAACAAAGAGTATACAAGAAGAAGGATGGATAATGGTTGTAAAAGACCTGGGGTCTTAATTGTTTCCACCTTATTTTGTTGGCAAACCACACATTCTGCCACAAACCTTTGAACATTAGTTTTAAGGCCATCCCAAAAAAAATACTTCTTGACTCTATGGTAGGTT